>AIHY01001563.1:0-10683 GCA_000331125.1 Phytomonas serpens 9T
CCCCCCCCTTCTTTCCAAAGGAACACATCTTAAGCATAGGAAGAGCTTCTTGAAGACCTGCTAGCATAAACAATGCGTTTTTTGTTCACTACCGTAGCTTGTATTTGGTTTTTTGCATTGGCGACTTCTATTTGTATGTTACCGCTAGTTGTAGACATCCTCGCTTTGAAGGTTCTGCATATGGGCGTCGCGAATGGGCAAATCCGAGTCCTCAAAACACTAGATTATGTCGTGAACTTGACGCGATATACGGATACGTACCCGTCTCCTTTCTACACTTTAGTTATTGCCTATCTGAAAGAGGAAACTGCCAAAGATATCTTTACGTTTCTTGTTCAAAAATCATTTGATGTCAACGCAGACGCTAGTTACAATGCTCATCCATTGACCGCTGCCTATCGGAACAGCCGTCAACATATCGCCAATTGGCTTATCGCGCAACCCAAAATTATTCCAGAAGTCTACATGGAGAAGCTAAGCTGTAATGAGGCCAGTGCTGTACCTCCGAACATTACGTTTGTTCTAGAAAATAATGAGATACGCAAGTGTGCGTATCAGCATCCCCAACTATCCCGCTACAAGTCAAGCAAACTCAAGTTACACTATGAAGCGACCTATAAATGTCCCCAGCCGTCACCTGAAATAAATGAGTTCGGCCCTGCTGATGGGGTGCCGGATGCTGGATGGTGGCGGTACACGGCGCAGAATCTGCATCCACTGTCTGGAACTGTTGACCGGCCATGGACCGTGATCAATCCTGCATTCTTTCATGACTTTTCTAGTGTATTGTTGTTTTATATATTTTCGCCCCTAGAAGGCACAATGAATGTGCTAACTTTTGCGGCAGCAGTCATTTTTTGTTTTATATGGACCTGGAGTTGGATAAGGGCTTCATCATGGTAAAAAAAAACACGAACCAAGGGAAAAGTCAGCTGTATAGATAGTGAAGCTCAAGGGAATATTAAAAATGCAGAATTAATGGGGCGAGTTTCATCAGCTGCCCCATTACAAAATGTATCTGCGGATTCTTTCCACTCCTGAATTTCTGCAAATCATAGTGAAAAATGTGTTTTTTTCTTACCCTTAAGGAGAACATATCATCGGATATTTTCCAATTGCTGAAGTAAAGTTAGAGTGATAGACTCATTGTTAATATTCATTACTTGCTATATAATTTCCTCCCCTTTCCTTGAAATCAACAAAGATAAATAAAAATACATCCCAAAGAAGGGATGGCGTTGTCATCCAAGGACCAAAAAGCTTTTCGTGCCCTAGTAGCTGCATTAGAAAAAATGGATGATTTCAAGGACACGAAAAAGGACGCAGAGCCGTACGCAGAGGCCGTTGTTCTCGCAGTGAAGCGTCGAGCTAGCGACGTCGAGGAATTCAAAGATCAAATTATGGGTATCATAGCCAACGTCCATAACCTCAACAACCAGATCGTAGACCACAAAATATCCCCCGAGACACTTGCCGCAATGGAAATTGACGAAATGCTCTCGAAAAAACAAATAGAGGATAACCTCAAGGCTTCTCGCAAGCGAGCGCGCGAGCAAACTCTTTATGATATAACTTCCATGCAATGCGATAAATGTGGTCTCGTACGGCGAGACCGACTAAACATTAACGAGTTAGGCCTTGACTCAGAAATAAATGGGTCGCAATTTGACTATAACTTCGACAACCTGTGTGACTGTTCCCAGAATAGCGTGGAGCCGGAGGACGCTGAGAAGGAGGAGGTGGTGATGGAGAAGGAGATCGAAGACGCAAAATCGTAAGAAGATGAACACAACAGGCGCGTGTGTGGGTGTCTGTATAAGAGGAGTAACAAAAGCTGTGATGAATTAAGTCATCCTTTTCGTTAACAGAGGGTAGGGGGATTATTTACATCGATACAACGCATTATTACATCTGAATTTCAGCCCACGGGGCTTCCTTTTTAGAAAGAGTCTGGTGACCATGCCCAAAAACACACGTGTTGCCATTGTAAAGCGGGCAGAATTAAGGGATGCCCGACGGGAATCTATAGTCGAAATCCTAATTCAGCTGCTACATTTCCTTTCTTTAATCGCATAAGGTAGTTTAGCCTTACTTTTCGTACGTCAGCGTCATCGGTGGGGCGGTTAATGGGTACAAAACGGGGTGATTCTTGAAATCCCCGAAATAGAGCGACATAGTCGTTCTCATCAAGTGTGCCGCGGTGATACATTCCAGCGGGTATAATAATTAACTGAGAAGCTTGGAGATGAATTCGAATCCATTTTTCTTTGACAGAGCGGATATCATAGTAGCAAGATCCGTCTAAGACAAGACGCAATTGCTCGTCCTCATTGTAATGCTCATTGTACCACCGCTCTAGGAATGCGTCATCTTTTGCCGTTTGCGATATTCTTACTTCATCTGTGTGCTTATAAAGCCGCTCTTTTATAATTTGTTTAACAATAGAAAAGTCATTCAGATTAATATAGAAACAAACAATCCCAAGCTGTAGTAAATCGTTCATCGTAACCGGTGGGGCTCCCTGTTTGCGACCTGTCTTGAAGCTTTGCATGGTTAAGGCAGGTTTAGAGGTCTCGTCGTCTAGATACCACGCAGTGAGGGCATTTGGATCCTCATTGCTCTTTATGGGTGATGGAACAGGAGGAAGATCCTGAATGATATCGGAGCCCAGCCGTTTCCATTCCTCCTCACGCCGTTTCTGTCGAAGCTCTTCCTCTTGAATGCGCTCCCTTTCCTCGTTTCGCTTTCTCTCCTCCTCTGCCGCCTCCTCTCTTTTCTTTCGCTCCCATTCTTCCTTCTCCCGTTTGCGTTGCAGATCGCGCATGCGGATTTCGGCCTCTTCCTGCCCAACATCATCTGTATTTCTATCCATCACGGTAAGAATTCGGAAAAAAAAATGGTTAGACTATGTAATAAGCTTTTAAGAGTGTGTAAAACGTTTTCGAAATTTGGGGAAAAAATTAATATGGCAAAAAATATGAAAGTGAGAAATATACATATGCAAGAGAACCATCACCGCGTTATTTTTCGTTCAGTGGGTTCCCAGCTCAGACGCTAGATAATAAATCATAAGGGGTATCAATTCTAACTCTCACAAGCATTCTGCATCTTTTTCAAGACGGCATGCCTCTTGAAAGATGGCGAACGCAACTCTATTGTGGCCGAACAGTTCGTTGGATATCTGCTCAAAATCATGATTCAGCAAACCTGCCCTCCCCTTAAGCAGCTTCTGCACGATGCGGGCTCGTATGTCCTCGGGGGTTGAGTTCGAGTGTCGCGCCAAATCCTCGAGAGATACCTGGGAATAGACGAGCTGCGGCTTGATGTGGAGGGACCCAAACAGTTCTTTATACGGGGTAGAAAAATTGCAAAAGATCGCCATTACTTTCCAATACAATAATCGGTCCTTCTGCTGCTTAAAGAAGCCATACCTAATGGCATATTTCACGCTGCTTGGTGGAAGTGGAAGATCAGAACGCGTCTTCACGTTGCGGTTCACTATCTCAGCGATCCGATAGCAATCGGTGTCGGGGAATCGCACGAAGGGCTCAATTCGAGCCCACACCTTCTGCACGGGCAGGTGGCTCGTGTAGAAGAGCTTCGATGTCAACTGCCGACAACGCTGGGCGATCTGAAATGGGCAGCGGCGGAGCCCGAGATGCATGTAGAGCTCCTCACTGAGCGCTTTCCAATTATGAGGGCTGGTGGTGATGTGCGCGTGCAGTATTGCATCCTCATTTGCTGTGAAATCGCGTTTATCACAGGTTAAACGCATGTACTCTTGGAAGCATTCAATTCCACTCCACTCAGCCCCGCATTGACGTAGCATTCTCTTTGCAATTTCGTCCCACATTGCCCGATTCACTGAAACCTCGCTTTTAGCCCCTAGTTCATTGGCTATCGCCAAAAGACAGCGTTGCATGGCGAGGCTCCATTTTTTCCTTTTTACTGTTGCACTCGCCGACAGCAAGTTATTGGGAAATCTCTTCATCGGAGAATGCAATGTAGAGGATATAGACACACGGCCCCTCTTACGAGTTTGCGGGCGTTGGCCCCAAGCAACCCTGAGAAATCCAATCCAATTCAGTTCCCACTCAACACGCCTCAGGCTCTCTATGAGATGTTTTTGCAGTGCAACGTTTGCATTCAGAAGCGTTGCAATGTCTTCATTAACTTTATCCGTCCCCATTAAGGGGAACAAAGCTACATATTCATACCACATTAAAAAGGAAGTAAAGGGAATCGTCCAAAGTCCATTTGATATAAGCAAGTGAAAAATTTCAATGTTAAGATGCCCATAAAATGAGGCATGTGGAATCGGAAAGAAAATAGAAAACTTATGGTGGCTTGGTGACTTATTTGCCGCCCAAACACTCATCGTACCCAGAAATATTTGTTGAAATCAAAGGAAACAATAGCAATCGAAAAAGAAAATAAAAAAAAATATGTGTAGTAATATAAGCATTACGCGGTGGTAAAATTCGTGAACACATCCTTCGAAAGTCCTTTGAGAATATTGCACAATAGGAATAACAATAACACCGGTATATTCATTCAGCATGCTAGCAGAACACGATATGCAGTTAATCCACCTGAACATGCTATATCGCACACTGATGCTGACGGGCTAGCTGCTGGTTAGCATTGGTATGATATCGAGCAAACAGTTCCCTTTCCCCTGTTAATTGGCCGCACAAAGAGCCTCCGATTACTGTCCTACAATCCTTTCTATAGCGCTGCCATGTGAATCTACTTGCAGGATTGTAAGGAGAGAGTTAAGAGCCTGAAAAACCCCTCTCCGACATAGTTGGATTAATCTTTTTGATGTCATAACTTAATGCCATGAGCATTTGAAATGGAATGTTCTTAGATATCGCCTACTTTTTCAGCCTACGTCTACCAGTAGATTAGAGGTGATGCCTTTTTTCTGAGGGAAAATATTCTACTCAAATGACAGTGGGCCGTTAGTCAATATACAAGTGAGGCTTAGGGTTTCGTAATGGATCCGGGCCGTGCAATCGCCCCCTGGCTGCCATAGGTTTCCTCGTATTGTTTTATACTTGAGGGATAGCGATTATGTTCTTGGAGTCATTGGATGCTTATCGTGTGTGGCATCAACCAAGGCGGCGGCTTTGATATCTGTGGTGTACTTCCATTTGATTGATATTTTTTTCCAAACAATACATACGAGCATTATACACAGAAGCAATGAAAACGCATGCCATAGAGACAATATATATTCTTAGCGGTATTAATTGATCGAGTATAAAAAATAAGACGTCTTCGTGCGAGCACTATCCGTTCACAACAGAGGTAAAAAACGAAGCGACCCATTGCACGCACACAAGAGGTAATCAGCTCTTTTTTTTTTTGACCTGTAAATCGGCAATGCCTCTTGACATACACCACAGCTTCTCTTCCCATAGGCACACAATGAATGGAAATGGGATGTCCATATACTTCTCGCTTTTCTCATGCGTCATACACTACCTCTCTGACGTGTTCAGAAAACGTACAGGTGTGTTTTCCTTGCCGTAGCAATAAGAATGAGCACAAGGGACATTACGCACGAGAATAAAATTGCATCAAGGAAACTCATCCCATGTCCATAGGTTCTCAAAACACATCCAATTGAGAGACATAAAGGGCTAAGATAAACAAATGCGTATAACGCGCCTACAACGCAATAAACGGGAACAAACATGAACATGCTTACCTTCTGCACCATGAGCTTTCTATAAACGATCAAGGCTAATAACCCGTAGGATACCGCTGTAATAATGCAGGAGAGTAAAATCAATTTACCCCATATACTTGCAATGCTTTGACTTTGCCCCAGTTCTCCGACAATTGGTGCTTTCATTGGGGCTCTTTGTATGAACCTTAACTATTGAAGAACTACAATGCAATGTAGAAGACTCACTTGTGAAGGAAAAAGAAGAACTATGCACCATCAATGTGTATACACACTAGAGAAAAAAAAGGGATCGCCTCTTCTTTGCATATATGCTGACGATTCTAAAACCGTCATTTCATGGTGAGGAAACAAGAACAATTCTCACTAAAAGAAATAATAGGATTGCCTCCTTGATGTCCCCAATCATTTATTTTATATACTTTATGTTACAGTTGAGCTCGAATTTAAGACTGGAGTTGAAGCACGGATATATGTAAAGGAACGATACGTATCCTTTTATAATATCTTTGTTGTGTTTTTTGAGTCTGTCCTTCCTCTTTTTTTTTTTGTAATTTCCATTTACAAGATGCTTAAGGGTAAGAAAAGATACTATAAGGAATTGCATAAACTTAAACACTTAAGCATATAACGCAACTGAAAGTACTTCTCCTGTTGCGAAAATAGTTCCATTAAGCTGCTGTGCTATTAGTGCATGCTGTGTATTATCTTTCATTCGAATACTTATCCCTTCCTGTCCAAATTTCTCTATCCTATCAATCTGCCCAAACGGCTGCAGCAACATCCCAAGTAGGTCGTCCAAAAAGCTCGCGCCGGAGAAGTAGAGGTCGCCTTTCTGCGGAAACGGCGTGGAGTTCAGGACGATCATGTTCTGCGGGGGGTAGAAGGTCGGGTTCGGCGGTGCGATGGGCTGTGAGTAGATGATCTGCGTTGACTGCGGCGAGGTTACGTTCGGTGCCGTCGCGGACGACAGCGCCGGGGATTGCGGGTAGACCAGCGGCAAGGGAACGGGGCTGAGGAGGGGATAGCCGGCGTGCGGAGAGGGCAGCACGGAGATCGCGGGGGAGAAGAAATAGGGCGAGTCGATCGGCATTGGCAGACTCCCCCCTTTGTAGCGCGGGGCCCTCATCAACTTCTTTTGGCGGTTCCGATTCCGCTCCTGCCGCTGCCGCCGCACCTCGGCCGTCTCGGAGTACTTCACCTCCAGCGGATGATCCCAGTTGTCTATTTTGATGTTGTTTCGCCCATTAATCGCCGCAGCGGCTTCCTTGAGGGAGGAAAACTGCACAAAGCCAGAACCTTTACACTGTCCAAGGGGGTTCATTAGCACTGCACATTCCAGGATTGTACCAAAACCGGCAAAGCACTGCTTTAAATGGTCCTTTGTTGCCCACTGAGGAAGGTTTCGTACGAATAGCCTGTCGTTGGGTTGCTCATCCACGCCCTCATCATGCATTGCTATCGAAACATGAAGCAGGGTTGGACTATTTTGAACTGGTCGGGTTAAGTGAGTTGCGTTGATAGCTACATGCGCGGAATCTGGGAGACGAAACATCACGAACCCAAAGTGTCTATTTTTTACTACCCTTGTGGAAATAATTTCACCATATTGTTTATAATGCTCACGTAAGTCATTTTCATCCCAATAAGCTGGAATTCCAGCCACAAAAATATTCGTTGAGACGTGTGGGGTTTGACTCACTTGAGGGCTAATGCTTACATCGGGGCCTTCTTTTGATACATCGGTCGTAACGTCAACGGTGAGAGACGGTTTGTAAACGTTGCTCGGGATGAGCGTCTCATCCGTAGTGCAGGCGCCGTTTGTATCCTCTGACATAACAATTTAAATCCTATAAGTTCTAAGTTGAAAAAGCAAAAAAGAAAGGGTGGGTATAGGAGAGGTGGGTGTAAAAGCAAATGAGCAAACCAAATGCTACGAATACACTTTCAATCTCAATAGTTAACCAAACTAATATTAATTCGATTCCATTCATGGTATATAGATCTCAAAAAAGCAGCGCCCATACGGTTGCTTCCAGATATTATTAGGAGTCATAATATTTTCTGAAAACTCAATATCACAGTGTATACTATTTTTCCTTCACTTCGATACTGTTCTCAACTGCACATTATTTTACCCATTTAAGCATTCATTCTACAAGTACACACCAAACTATTTTCTTCCTTTCTTTCACATTCACATATCGTTATCAAAAGGAACGATGCCGCTAACAATTTCCACAGTGTATATGAAAAAGTAAGCCTCTTCTATAATAGTAATCGATTTATTATTATTTAATATGAAAACAAGTACAAAGGTTTACGTGACCTTTGAGATTTCATTGATTCGTTTAGCACCCTCATCCCCAATATTCACTAGTAACTGCAAAAGCCATTTTTTCATATTCGCATCCTTTTCCAGGTATTGGTTAAATGTATTGTTACGCAACTCTTCGGGGAGCACTTTAGCAAGAAAGTCCCGCGCCCGTTCATTTTCAGAAAGACGGAGGTAGCAACGGATAATATGCCGAAGCAACCGCGTAGCACAGACGTGCTGGCCCTTTTCATCCTTTTCAGATACCATAAACTGCAACACCTCGGCTACCGCGGTGAACCTGTTAGGAGTTTGACACGCATACTGAAGACCATTCTCGGAGAGTAGAAGCTTTTGGACGATAAAGGTGGATATGATCCTAGATATCTCGACCGACTGCTCCATAATTCTCAAGCACAGTGGGAAGATTTCTGTGTTCAACAGGTAGCTAATGACAGCCGGGTCGTCTGACTTCACCAACGCGCCAATGACGCCAAGCGACGTAAGGCGTAAAACTTCCGTTCGCTCATTCGGCGGCACCCTCAGAAAAGGGTAAAGAAATAGACAAATCTGAGAATCCAAGAACGGCTTCCTCGAAGCTTCGTGTTGGGCAACGGTCTGCAGCAGCGTCAGCACACTGCTTGCACGATTGATCGCGGCCTTCATCGGGGCCTGCCCCGAGGCGCTCAGCAAAGGGTACATAGAGACGATTTCTTGCAGAATAATTGGCATCACACCTACGCTGTACCATAGGGTGGGGCCTAGAACGGTGTATTCTTCTCGACGTCTAGAGAGATCCAAAATGGCCTTTTCACGTGTATCGACTCGATAAAGATTGGAGATGCTTGTGAGCATTTCCTTCACTACATCTGGTGTGAAATCGGATACCATGCGCATCGGAGGTGGTTGCTGCTGCTGCATGGGGTAAGAAGAATACCCACCCGGAATATATTGCGGCTGCATTTCCTTCTCCTTATGTCTTTAAGTTCACTCCTATCCCTTCAAAAATGACCAAGAATGTTTGAAAACCTTTGTTTACAAGATCAAGAAGGAAGTTTGAAGATATTAGAAAAGGATATATCGCCTTCAAAAAGTAATACTTATGTCCATGAGCAGTTATCGTGTTTACACTTATTCAGTTTCCATTTCTATATGTAAAGTTATGAAATTCTATCTTCCCGTATGCTGAATTCGAAGGAAAGATCAACCAACATGCAAGACAACCTATCACATTTGTCCATTTTCCCGTGTAGCAGGGTCCAGGTGCGACGACTTTTCCTTAACGGATAACAATAATTTCTTGGAAGCATCTAAAATGCTGTTGAACCCGGCGCATGTTTCGTTAATCATCCCATCCAGCTTGTTGCTTTCCTTTATCCTGCCTGATAGACGATCGTCCAACAACTTTAGACGTGCGTTCAGTTTGCTAATATCAGCAACTATAGCCGCTTTCTCTTTCTGATCTTCCAAAATTTTTGCGTCGAGCAAGGATTTTCTTTCCCTCATTTCCTCAATTATTGAGACAAGCTCCACATTAGTGGATTGTACCGTCGACCCTAGCCATGCCATCTAACCTATAGTCGAATAGCAATGGTGAGGTTAAGTAAATATAGATATGTATAGACAAATTTATTTCCCATACACCTACTTACACATGATAAGGAAAATCAACCATAACAAAAACATAAAAGGGAAGAAAAGAACAGTAAAAAAAAAACTATGAGTGAAAATATGAGGGCTGTACATTGATATCACTGTAAACTACCACAAACAATAGCAGATTAATATCATAAAAAGAAGAAATCCTCCTATTTGCAAATAAGAGACAACAGTTCTAAGTGCACCCCAAGGCGCCCTCCACTACAAGAAGAAAAAAATGATAACGAAACGAACCATACCTGCAGTAGAAATTGAACGTACCAATTTTTATCTAAATTTTTCTTACTCTTTCAGTTTAAAAATTGGAAGGGCGCAGAAAAAAATAATTTATGAATAAATACAGAAAAAAAGAGAGTAGAAGAACATAAGAATGTATGGTTTGGCGTACCAAGAAAAACTAAATGCAGGCCTACACTCGTTCATTATTTTTTTCTCCCTATGCTACGATAACGGTAATAATAATAAAACCTCAACCGTCTGTACCGAAACAAAACAATTAACCGTAAAGTGAGGACAAAAAGATGCAAACACAAAACAAACCCAAGTCTGGCGTGCGCCATAATCTACCAAAACGGATACCATCCAGACCATGACTGCGCCACGTTCACGGTATCCGATGCCTGCGAAATAAGCAGAGCTACCTGCGTTTGTACATCCCACCCTAATGTTGGCTTGAATATGATGGTGTCCATACCAAGCAGCTTGGAGCTCACCCGCTCGAACATGAAAACCCCCTGATGGATAATATCCACTTCCTCGCCCATGTGTTTTCCGATAGCCATAGAACCAAGCCTCCTCCTGCGTTCCAACGTTTCCGAAATCGAATCCTGCGCGGTGGAGAGCAGCTGATTGAGCCCCCCAATCGCGGCCTGCTCCTCAATGGTTTTATGCTCGGTCGAGGAGAGTTGTTTCTGCGCGGGATGGTTGAACAGCCGCCAGGAGATGAGGGGGTCCTGGATGAAGGCCTCGAGCAGCGCGAGGACGTTCTGCCGACCCTTTCGCAGCACACTCATCA
>AIHY01001565.1:0-10592 GCA_000331125.1 Phytomonas serpens 9T
CGCCTAATGTGATATTTGGATTTGACAAAGAAAGGTATGGTTACTCGATGCATTTTCATTATGCTGATTTTCCGTTTTCTAAGGGGAATTTTTTTTGTTATAATGGAAATATTGGTTCTAATTTTTACATTTCTTTTCTTTTTGTCTGAGGGATTGTTTTTCCCCGAACAGATCATCCCTCAGTTATCTAACACTTTGAGGGAGGCGTGGGAGTTTTATTTATCAATTTTCCTTCTCAGATATTTTAAATGATTTTATATAAGGAGTTTTTTCGCACACTGCTGTATGTTCACGATTCCTGTGTGCAGGATAAAATGATGAATTTGCCCATATTCATATACACGACATCTAATCCCACGAAAATGGAAACGTGAAAATGATAACACCTCTTCCAGCGTTCCTCCCGTTTTTGAAGGTGGTCGATTCTAAATCTCAGTGCCCATCTGGTTTTAGAAGGTGCGAGCTGGTCACTTCCATGGGTAAATGGATTTGAGGTGTAAATCTGACTATACATTTAGCTCGTCACACAAATGTTTGGATAATGGGTAGTTTTTCTTCTATATTCATTATGTAGTGAGTTGTCGCCTGTACAGGTTTTCCTTTGGGGACTGACCCTATAATCATCATGGGTCTCAGTTTCTTTTAAATCTTTTTTTTTGCTTTTCATGTTTAAACTTGGGGTAAGTTTCCAGTATCTGCTTCACTGGCAAAACATTATTCCGTTATTCGTCTCTTTTTATGTTTTTGCTTTTTTGCGTAGAGCCTCTCGCTCAAACATCAGGTTTCAAGTTTTCTTTGATATAATTGAGACGAATGTCAAAGGAAGGTATTGAACGGAGACAAATTGTTCCTAGTGCAGCCCTTGAGAATATTCAGAAGGACCTGCAAAGTGCGTTGCAAAATCTTTCCAATCAGCGTCTAAAAACAGAAAAGCTTGAGAAAAAGCTGGATGTTTCTGAAAATATAATTTCAGCACAACGTAAAGAAATCTTGATGCTACAGCATCAACTGGCTTCTGATAGTTCAATATCTCAATTAGGGAAATCGAAGTTTGCTAAAGATATGAAGTCCCAAAGCTCTATTGATGGTCCCGATATAGATGGTGAAGAGGTAAAGAAGCTTTTGAAAAGGGTTGAGAACCTTGAAAAGCAGAATGAGGACATGGTGTGTTGCATAAAAAAGCAGAACAAACTTATTGATATCCTCAAGCGACAAAAGATTCTCCTCGAATCAGCAACTCTTTTATCTATTCATGAAAAGGAATTTGTGAAGTTCTTGGAGCTGGAGAAATATTGAAGAATATTTGGAAAATGTTCCACTTTGGTAGGGGATTCGTTACACCGGGGATTTCTTTGGATACTGCTTTCTGTCTTTTAGTCATGTATCAACTGATTTATGATTGTTGCTTATTTCTCTTAGTCTTTCCATTTTTTAATATTTTTCTACGTCTTTTATCTAGTAATTACTGTACATTATAGGAATGGCATGCATTACAGGGGATGAGACTGGCTTATTAAAGGTCTGGAACATCACAAAAAGTAGTGGGGCAACTTTGTCTTATTCATTTGGAGAGCAGAATCGTAAGAGAGGAATCATGGGAATGTGCTGGGTTGACAGTTCGACCTCATCTGTTGCTTTTTCAACTCAAGATGGAGATATTACTATGTTTAACACAAAGGAGGGCAGGAAGGTCACATCTGCAAACATTGGACACGTCTCTGCACTACCAAATGCAATGTCATTTGTGAAAGGAAAGCTGATCATGGTCACGAGTAATGCATCTATTCTGATCACAAACCCAGAGTTGGAGTCACCAATCCTTTTCGAAGCGAATGGCCCCGTTGATGCGGTCCATATTCAGAGGAAATACGGTATGGTTGCGATTGGTGGTAATGACAATGAATTGTGCGTTTACGATTTAGGAGCGGATGCTACACCTTCACTTGTTTTTAAAGCTGATAATGTGCGCGATCATATTCTAGATGTTCCTTATCCTACTTTTATTACTGGTGCGTGTATTATCAACCCCTATGTGTTTTGTACCAGCACTGCATATCATCAGGTTCGTTTTTATGATCGTCGCTCTAGTACACGACCTGTACAAGAGTTTGAAATTGATCGAGAAATCGAACGACGTCCAACACGGATGCTTCAATGGAATACAAATAAATTTCTTATTGGTGAAGCTAGTGGTGACGTTCATCTATATGACACTCGAAGAGGGTTTACCTCAAGGGCGAAACTTAGAGGTGGGGTTGGGAGTGTGCGCAGTATGGCCAAGCATCCGGCAGGGCATCAATTGCTAGGGGTGGCAGGACTAGACAGAAAGGCTAGGTTGTACCATGTTCCTACAGGCAAGCTGTTACTTTCGATCTACACGAAACAGAGGGTGAATTGCATTCTTTTTGATAAGCAGCTCCCTCTGTCAGACAATGTTTCGTCGTATAGTAAGGTTGTAAACAGTAAGCAACCCGAGAAGGCGGCTACGTTAGGTGAAGATGTATGGGATGACATGGATCCAGTTATTGACGACCTTGATGAGGGTCTTCTTCATGTCGAAGCGCACCCTTCTAGAAAGCGGGCCCGTAAAAGCTAGTCATCCAGTTTCTACATTATACATAATAATTATACTAACATCTAATTATGATACAATGATAAATTTGGTGTAAATTGGCATTTTCCTCACCTTCAATTTCCATTATTAATGATTGAGGATATATTGTAATGGAGATGAGGAGTCTCTTTGGGGAATGACTTCAAAAATACCTTTTCCACTTAAGTTACTAATAACAATCTCATTTTTCTGACTACTTTTTATTTCATCACCATACTTTTAGGTTTTAGTAAGAAGCATGTTACACCTTTTTCTTCTAGTCAAAGCCTTCACATGCCCCTTGATCTAGCGCCGATTCCTTACTGTACAGAATGATTGAAGCATGGAATTTTTTCCTTGAAAACTTACTATTACACGAAATTCCATCAGTTGTACTTTGCGTGATCTTTTAAGAAGATCTCATACTATTTTTTGAATCTTAATATTTTTATCTTTACCATTTCTTTTTTATAATCGTTTATTCTGTTTAGTATCGCGATGCAACCAACCTGTACGCAAGTACTTGAATGATTTTCATAGCGGAAAGTATCGCATTTCTATGCGATATACCCTCGGATAGCAATTCTGTTACAACGATAAGGTTTTAGATTGTCGCAAAATTACTTACTTTCTTTTATTGGTTATACTATTTTCTCGTGGTGTGTGCACACTTTTGATTGGGACTAGCATTTTAAAGTTGACGTGTTGCTTATTTTAGCTCACGTACAAGGATTAATTCGATGGCTATATAATTGGATTGCAATTTCTGCAGGTTCTACACAATTCTGATTCCGTTTTTTTCATTTTTTGAATACCTAGAGTTATTCAAGTAAAGCTTTCCATTTTACTTCAAGGTTGAATCTATGCCCATTGATTTAGCAACGTTAAAGCAAGAACCGCGATTTAAGGTACACTCGGGTAAGCCTGAGTTTGAGAAGCAACTGCAAGATTATGTCAAATTGCTGGAGAAGAATGATTGGAGACTCTATGGTCCATCCAAGTACTTCACTTATAGCAAACCTCCTGAACAATCCTAATCATATATGCATGTAGGTTGACTCATGTGAATGCTGTATTTGCTCTTCTCTTTAAGCAATTTTCATGCTGAGGTTGTCATTTGGAACGATGCTAAGCAGGAATCGTTAAATCCTTCATTTTTAAAAATTCTTATATTTTTCTCTTCATTCTTACTTCATTTTCACTTTACACAAGCTAGGCTTAAAATAGATTCAATGAGTTTAGTGGAGGAGATCATCCGAAACCCCCTTTCTGCACTTAGCGCGAAGAATTTCCCGCTACTAGAAGCCGCAGAAAAGAAGGATGTAATTCTAAAATTGATTAGTGATGCCATCTATTGTGATGCCTGGGAAGCCTACTTTGTGTATGCTCATGAAATGAGCGTTCCTTTGAACGACGAAATGGCTTTTGAGGCTGTCCATGCTGTGGGCCTAGATGTCTTTAGTGTGAATCTTTGGATTGAGGCAGCCAGATGTTGCTCGAACCGTGAAAACCGACTTGAAATTTATCATCTTGGACTTTCCGTACCACTTTATGATCGACATTTACTTTATGCAGAATATAAAGCATTCGATGATGTGGACTCAATAAGCTATATTGAGACCAATGAGGCCTTTGATAAAGTTCTTGAGGTGGAAAAATGGCCTGATCGTTATGCCTATTTTTATTGCGATTCCGATAAAATCGAGGTACGTCGTCAATGGATTGCTCTTCTTCAATGTATGAAGAATACTTTGCATAGCGAAATTTTAGAGGGTGCGATACAAATTCGTCGGATAATTCTTGCATATCGCCAAATGTGTGCCCAATTCCCTGACGATGACTCCTGCTGGTATGATTACTGTCTTTTTCTTCTAGACACTGTTGGTGATAAGGAGCTTGCGCTTGAAACTGCTATAACTGGACTTCATACAGTCAAGCAAGATTCCTTTGCCCTTCAGAATATTGTAAACATTTTGGGGACCGAAGAAAGTAACATGCCCCCTGTGAATATTTCTGGCAAGGCGCTTTTCTCACAGAGAGTTATTGGGGAAGAGCTTGCCCACATTGCTTCTGGAGCGAATAAGGACTGTGTTAAACGGCTTCGTAGAATCGGTAAGCTCGCGGCAAGTGAGGGCGTGCATGATTGGAAAGTTTACTCCCAGTGGAGCACATCCGAGCACTTGGTTGTGAAAGACTCCCAAATGGCCTCCAAAGTGCTTGAGAATGGAGTGGTTTGCTGCTCTGCATCACCGAATGACGCAGTTTTGCTCGAAGATGAAGCCATTCAGCACCACCTTGCCCAGCATCATGAGCGCGAAGCCTTAGGCTATGCTGAGCAACAGGTCGAGGAAGCTTCAGCAAGACACGATGTCGGAAGAACAAAAGCTGCATGGAACCGCTTAGTCTCAACGGAAAACAAACTTGGCTTGACTCTTTCTAAGGCAGAGGGCCGTCGCAACGAGGTATTTCCTCGTACTCGACTTAGATCTTTCCTTGAGAAGGTGCGAGTTGGTTGCTATCTACCGTGCTCGCAGGAGGAGTTTCATTGGATCCAGTTCCTAGAGGATTATGAGGCAAAGAAAAATTCTGAAGTTGACCCTACGTTCCAGTGGATGGAGGTTCCAAAGGAGAAAAGACTTTCTCCTGCCTTTGTAGTTCCAGCATTTTTCGAGACTGTGGATGAGACACATTGGCCGGTATTCGTGATGCCGCCGAATCCATTTCATCCAAAGGAGTCGGACGATCCAGATGCTTTGGTAGGACCTCGAGAGTACTGTGGAAAATTAGTCTACCGACTGCAAGTCGATAAACCTACGAAAGCCCGTTTGCAGCGAGAAGATCAGATACGAAAAATGCAGGATCTAAATAGTGACGCTTTAGGGAAGCCTGAAAGCCCTTTGGGACGCTTGTTGAAGCTACTCAAAGATCGCGCGTTTAGCGAAAGCCAAAAACGGCAACTTCAATCACTTTCACTTGAATGGATTATAACACAGTTGATTAGTTCTGAGTTAAATCTTAGCGAAGGCCTCAATAAAAGGGCGAGGAAAACTTAATATTTCCTTCGGTATATTTCTAAATTTTTACCCCAATGGCAATTTTACTGCTACGAATATGTTGCAGCTCTTCATTGTATTGCTCTATTGCCACTTTACGGGATGAATATCGCCCCAATATAGTAATAAGGATTATTAATGTTCTCTTTGATATAGTGTATTTCGTGGTTTGATTCCCACTATTATACTTTAAGGGTCTCAAATTTTGTCCAATTTATGTGATACACTAATTTCCCTTATTTGTTCTACTTTTTTCTGCTTAGTTTTTTTCTTTTATACTTATATTCTCACTTTAAAATTTTCAGGGATCGACCATGAATTTAATTCAAGGGATTGAGGGAGAGCCACTTCGCGTTCTTGGGCGAAATCCGTTTGAGGATATTACAACAAAGAAACGTTTGAGACAACTTCTTCAGACTCATCAAGGTCGTGATAAAGTTTTTAAAGTTGTTCAGTATCTGATGCGTATACAGTTATGGTGGGATTCTGTCACTTTCCAGGCTAACTATTTGCCTGGAGAGAAATACACTATGAATGAGAAAATACTCATGACAATATTAAATAGTCGCAGGCTTTTTCGTTTGGGCCGTTTTTTTGGCGAATTTGAGCGAATTCGTATTACTCTAATCAAGGCCTCGGAGATCATTTATATTCCATCCAGTGGATCTAAGTTGCTGCCACTTTTCATACAGGGGCAAATGCTGCTTGACCTACTGGCTCGATCCCTTATGTTTGTAAAATGCTTCTGCGAGGACATTGCGTTTCTTGTACAGAAGGGATTTATCAACTCTACTATTGTTGGAAAATTGATAGCAATTGCGACGAAGTGCGGTATTGTGGTGTTGTCTATTGACTTGTATTTGAACACATTGCGCCTTTCCCAAGGGCTAATAGATGCCTCGTCACAGGAAAAAGTTGTGGATGATATAATCACAAAAGAGTCATTTTCACTGCTCTCGAAGTACGATAGAGTTGACAAGCACAGACGTAAAATTCTATCAGTATCTAATGACAAAGGAAAAAGCAGTGCGGATCCCAAGAATGATGTGCATGGAAAATTGAAGAAAGGTGATGAGGATGATTATGTAGTTTACGTAGACTCCTATGCAAAACTTCTGTGGATCGATTTCGAGCTTCATTGGATATTTGTTACGCAGGTAAAATTATTGCTCGATATATTTGTCGCCTTGTCTGGCATTAATCATTGGAACAATCAAGGTCCTGTCAGCGTTGCCGGGCTTTTTTCTGGACTATGCTCGGTCTATCGTGTATGGACCTATGGCCGTTGAGTTGAAATTGAGAGTATATATAGTTTATGCGCTTCATCATGAAACGGGTTTTCTTATAAGAAATCCTCCTCATAATATTATTTTTCACCGTTGACATAATAAACAAAAGCCATCGCTGGTGTGATTGATAATAATAGGTGTCGAGATAATTTCTGTGAAAAAGGATAGAAAAAACTCCGTATCATTTAATACAGAATGATAGCGAACATTTAGAGCTATTTTTTCCATTTTTTATTCAAGGAGAGTTTGCCGAATAACCATTGTGTGAATGCAAATACAGTCCAACAAATTGAATAATATTACCATAGAGTATTTACACATTCCTAGATGTCCATCCTGCTACTCATCCTTATTTGCTTGCTTGAGTACCTACGTCGCTGGCACAATGTAGCAAAGCTTCCACCTACTCTTCTTCAAGGTGATGTTCTTTTGATTTTTGCCCATCCTGATGACGAAGCCATGTTTTTCTCACCACTTTTGAATTACCTACGAAGCAACAACGTTATTTGCCACTTTCTTTGTTTCTCCAGTGGCGATTCAGAAGGTAAGGGCGAGCAAAGAGAGCGAGAACTTTATGAGAGTGGGAAGTATTTTGGTGTTACCAAGCGCAATATCAAAATAGTAAACCATCCTGAACTTAAGGATGGATTGAAAGAAAAATGGCCTCATACGCTTATAAAGCATGAAGTGGATGCATACCTCAGAAGAAATGGAAGCATTTCTACGCTGATCACCTTTGACAAGTTTGGAGTATCAGATCATCCAAACCACATTGCGGTTCATAATGGCGTTCTAGGGTTAAAGCGAAGCATGCCTCCTGGTCTTTTATTCTTGCAGCTCCGCAGTCGAAGCTTGCTGTCGAAGTATACAGGAATCTTTTCTGTACTCAGCTGCTTACTTTTCATGAAGGAAAACCGTGATCGGAGAAATTTTTTTATTCCTATCCCACCATTTTCACTTCTCTGTACTTGGAATGCTATGATGAACCATGCGACACAGTTGGTATGGTTTCGTTACCTCTTTGTAATTTTTTCTTCTTATACATATCTTAATGAATTCATTGAGATGAAAGTTTGACCAAAGTGATGAGAAAGGCCTAGTCACATGTGGTCGAGTATGGTGTTTCAAGGATGCATAGGAAAAATTGAAAGCAGTTGAGGCATAAAAAAATACGTGTTTGATGTGAGTATCCTTCCTTTGTTGTCTCAATCACTGGGTTCAGGGTAGATTTCAAAGTAATGTACATAGAATCCTCCCTTACTGTAAGAAACGATTTCTTTTCCATTGTTTAGTGACAGATGGCTGCCTCCATCTTTTTTGGAAAATAGTTTAACTCATGTAAGGGTTGAATCTCATTACTATGAAAAGGATAACTGCTCTCATGGTTACTGTTGTCATTATTTCTTCGTTAAAGGAATATGCACAAGTGGCATTAAAAGAGTCTCACGTATTAGCCACATTGATGCTTTGCGCTAGGAGATCTGCCATCATTTTTAGGTGACTGGCGGTGGTATTTTTGATGATGACATTAGATCTAAAAAGGGAAAGGGCAACGTAATTCTCATTAAATCGTTGGTTTCGGTTTCGTATGCATAAATAATTGTAGAATAGAACAATACCTTTATTACACATATGGGCATTTTTTTTTTATCCCTTTAAGCGTTATTTGCTATCTATCTTCAACGGTATGTTACGTAGCTCTTTCAATCACCTGTCATCATTTCATTTTAATGAAATTGAATAACGATTTAAACATTTCTAGCTGTGTATAAAGATTATGTACTTCTTTGTTGAGAGTGTTGGGGATTTTGACTCTCTTTCGTAGCTTTTTTTTTACATCAACCTTTTAACTTACGTCTGGGTCCCTTCTCTTATTTTTATAGGCATGGGTCTCAATCGTCAAAGGAAAAATCGTATAGCTCGCGTTCGAGGGAGGGGTGGACAACAAAAACCATTCCCAGGTTCGCCTACTCGAAAAAATGAGCTATCGGTCATCTCAAATGCAGGGCGTGATCTTATTATTGACGTCTTGCACCATGCAGCAAGCGGTGGATCGGTTCCAGTTCCTGAAAAACATTTTGATACTGTGTCTGGGACCCGTATCACTTTACATAAAAATTCACCCTTGACTCCTACAAGGATACTTCAACTTTTATTCGAGGCACTTGGATTTCCGCAGGATTTGGTGGCTCAATACATTGAGGATATTGTTCAAAACTCAGAATTACCAGATTTCGCAAACATCACCGAATTGTTGTCTGAGGATGGTGCACATCAACCATTCTTATTGAATTCCTGTTTCGATTTGTTTGATTGCATGACAAGCTTTTTTAGGGAGGACACATGTACAGATGTGACTTGTGAAGATAATACGAATCATATACTTGATGAGGAAATGGAAACTATTCGAGAGTTATTTAGCGACTCATTAATAAGCGTGAAGAGTTTCTCTGACACAGATTCAGATAGTTGTGAAATTGTTTTAAACTTTTCCACGGAGGATGAAAAACCAATTCTTGTTTCAATTAGAATTCCAATGGAATACCCAGCTGAGCCTCCATCACTCTTTTTACAACCTCGGAAAGGCCACTCTAACACCTTGTCAGTGTATCCTTCATGTACCAAGGACCTCCCTGCGGCAGCTCGTCGGATGGTCATGAATTCAGCAATTGAGGTAATAACTGGGCTTCAAGAATGTGCTTGCCTTTTTCCGCTTCTTTCAACCATTAGAGATGCAGTTGGTAGCATTGTGGCTGAACCACCTGCTGCTCCACCAACTGTGAATTCCAACTCAGAGAATGCACTGAGGAATCAGAAAGTAGCTGAGCAGCGCAAAGCGTTTCTAGGCGCCCTCACCGGGGAGAAAAAAAGTATTGGGGATCCTAACGGCGAGATAAATTCGGTTGAAGTTTCAATGCCTGAAAAGATTCAGATGCAAACAATCGATAGACCGACAAATTTAGGGGACGAACAACGGACAGAGTACCTTGTGGAGAACCCTGCGCTGAACAACTCATTGAAGGCTGCGTGGGAAAAGTTGCAAGTTAGTGGTTCCCTTAGCAAGGCCCGAAAGCAACTTCCTGCTTATGAAGCACGTGCAACCTTAAGAGACGCACTACGTCATCACAATGTCGTCGTCATCAGTGGTGAGACCGGCAGTGGTAAGACCACTCAAATTCCTCAGTACGTGTATGAATTCATGTGTGAAGATGGAAAAGGGAGCTCAGCTAACATTGTTTGCACGCAGCCACGTCGCTTGGCAGCCACATCGGTGGCTCTTCGTGTAGCTGAAGAGCGTGACGAGTCCGTCGGTGGTTTGGTTGGTTATTCTATCCGCTTGGAAAACTGCATCTCTAGGCGCACACAGATTACTTATTGCACAACCGGTGTACTCCTTCGGCGCATGCAATCTGACAAGTTTATTGGTACAGTGAGTCACGTCCTGGTAGACGAAATTCATGAGCGTGGCGTTGACACGGACTTTCTTCTCATTCTCCTCCGTGACTTATTGACTAAACGGAATGATTTAAAAGTTATTCTGATGAGTGCGACGATGGACGCAGATCTTTTTGCTCGTTACTTTGGAGGTGCCCCTATTATTTCCATTAAGGGAAGAACTTTCCCAGTGGAAGTGTTGCACTTGGAGGAGATCATTCC
>AIHY01001576.1:0-15732 GCA_000331125.1 Phytomonas serpens 9T
GGGGAGGGGGGGGGRGGGAAGAGGAACAAGCTAGTAGAGTGGGTCTTCATTGAAGTATTTTTTAATAGATTTTCTAATATTAACTCTATACCTGGTACTTCTTGTGCTACTTAGACTATCGTGTAACAGCAGGCAGCGATTTTACTGATCCTACTAGTGCCCTTGGCCTTCTTTCCGCTCAGTTTAAGGAAGTCCACTAAAAAGATGATAGTCCCCGTAAGAATTAGTAACCACTAAGAGCTATCGACATTGCTGACACCGAAGCGCGGGTGGCAAGCGAATCTCTTCTGCCTTCTTTTTAGAACGAGCGATGCGCAATAATAGGTATTCAAAAAGTCATGAGTGCTACGCAGACCTATATCTTTCAGGGAAGCTAGCACAAACAGGTGCACAGAGTTAGAAGAGTAGAACGACTTCTCGAGCACCTTTTCTTTGATCCATCTGTTTGTGGCTGCGGGTTAGTTTTATTGTTGGATTGCCGAATTCACTCACTAGGACCTAGATTTGGCTTCACTGGCTTATGGATACTATTGCGACAAGGTTAAAAAGGGCATTGAGTGTCGAAAAATATAAAATGATAATATAATATATATAACTAGTTTTTATTTGTATGCAAATATGAAGTTACAGAGAGGGTAACCGATTGCTAGCCCTAACGTATTATCGTGTAGTATTTATTTGCAGGTACATTAACTTTTTCCAGTTCAGTGTATTTTTTCAGGGTAACTAGGTTCGTCTTCGCTAATGAACCTATGAAAGGATACTTGAATTCCTAAACTTTATGATTACCTTTATATAAGCAGATATTTATACCCCCCTTTGATAAATTGCGACAGTAGATTCGATAGTGGCATTATCCACCTTCCAAGATGATGGTCGCATTATAAGGTCAAAATTCTTCTAAAGGAGCTCAAGATGTGCACTCCCTTTTCTTTTTTTCGTGATGCGAGTGGGACCTCATGTAAGGGAAGGGGTGAGTAAGAGCATTTAGCGTTCTCAAGAAATATTTTTTCCATAAATGTTTATTTTCATTATCATTATTAAATCTATTATTAAAATAATATTATTATCATGTTTGCATGCATATACTCATTCCTGTATATTCCTTGAATTGTCTTTTTGGCTGATTTGAAGTAGAATAACTTCTTTAGTTTGCACTTTTCCTTAATAGGTCAAATATTTTTTTTTTATGAAGCCACTGGAAGAAGGAAAAATACCGATATGAGAGATAGATATGTGGACAGAGCTGGAGAGGCTTGATGTGTTTTACAAAGAGAACACCGTGGGACATCGATAGTTGTGTAAAATTATCTTTAACTCAGGTATACATTAGTGTTTGGAGGTACCCCCAGTCTTGCCAACCATAATACTGTATATAATATAGTACGTTATTGTATCCCTTCTTGCAAGGAAATTCTAGTGTGTCATACGAGATCATTCAGAGTAACGGAGGAACGCCCTTCTATCTTTATATATTTCAATCCAGTAGTTATTGAAAAAGTGACGAAATGCATTCCAATTTCTATTTAGAAAAATGGAATCTCTGTTACTAACCAGTGTTTATGAAATTGTGATGACGATAATTAATTAAAAACGAATCTGTGCAACAGGAAAGTTGGGCATATATGTATTTTCTTTGCCTGTAGCGATTACTTCCTGTTCTGTTTTTTTCTTTCACTCTATGGTAATCGTCATTCGCATGTAGTATTTTCAAATAATTGTACACAGTATATCTTTATGAATACTTTGCTCCATTACTTCTCCTACAATTTCTATTAACGTCTATTTTTATCTATTTTAATCATCATCATTTTATGGAGTGAATCATTAGAATACTCTTTTTTTTCGTATTTTTCCTTTTTGTTGGATCTAATGTGTTTGGACGCCTCATGGCACATCTCGTGAAAATGGTGATTTAATGACTTTTTCCAATGCTATAATGATCTAGAGTAGAGTGGGCATCCTATACTGTCTTTTGGAAATTGGCTTATGCTGCCACCACCTTTCTTAGGTCTCTTAATGCATATGGAGTGTCAGCTTTAATTTTTCTCAAAAGGGAACACAGCTTGAAGCAGCATATGCAAATCCAGCACTTTCCCCTATATAAAGCATATCCTATTAGTCAATGTACAAAAATCGAACTTGGAAGACCGAACAAATATATATGTATATACAACTAATGAATTTCAAGAAAATATTCTTCCAAGTATTCAATGTACTTGCAATGGCCCACGTCGTAGAGGTGATATTTTGCAGTGGTGGGAGAGGCCCTGTACCATTTCCACTCTACTTGTGCTGGAATGATAAGTGGTTTCCCGCCCCCCTGGGCCATGTGGGTGGCTTCATGGGAAGGCCCCACCTGCATTCCCACGTGCAAGGTGAGAGCCCTGGAAATGCTGAATGTGAAGCAAGACCGACAGCCTAGGTGGAAAATTGGGTCCACCGATAAACACGGCTTGTCGCGCCGCATATGGATTGAGAATATTTATTACCCCTTAGTCCACAAGAAACAAACCCCAAGACGAATTCTGTTGCTTTTCAATATTTTTACTGCATAGAACTTTGCATCACCACATATATTTTTAACCCCTATTTCTATTAACAGGAGCTCAAGATCTGCATTTATTCAACAAAATTCTCCATAAAATAATTTAATATACACACCAAAATTACATTTAGTCTCCCTTCACTGAAATATCAGCCACTGAGAACAACATTAGTCCTTCTGCAAACTCAGTTACGTTTATTTAATATGTCATATATAGAGGTAATTATCTCTTTTGCATCTTCTCTAGTGATGGGATTTTTTACCGCTATTCAAATATTTTACCGAGGGGCCGATCGACACAATCAGCTTTTGCGAGTCCACCGACAAACACGCTTTGATGGGATGCCTTTTCTTAGTAAGCCGAAAACCGACTGCCGAAGAAGAATTGTCGAAAACGGATTGAATGAGCATAAATACCGAATAGTAAATCCACCTCAATATGGTCGTATTATTCCAGCTGTTGTAGCAAATTCAAGAGATTCTAAGCAGGATTGTGCCGAAATGATTCATAAGATTCGCAGCGTACTACAGCGTTCGCATGGTAAATGTGCAGAGCTAATGTCGATGCGGTGCTGCTTATCATGTGTTAAGGGTGTATTACCTGAAAATCAAAGTGAAAGATTTTTACGTGTTTATGAAATGGTTAGTTTTGGCGTTAATAGGGTAAATGGGATGGAACAATATTTGACATCGGAGGACATTAAATTTTTACATTTTTTCTTTTACAATACTATTCTGAAAGAGTTGCAATAACCTATGTCTAAGTATTATTTTCCACTTTTGTATATTACGTTTCGATTTTATGAATTTCTTTGCTTTAAAAAAAAAATAGATGCGGAATCCTTTTGAAACTCTGTGAGGACTTAAATTAAGTTGTTTTTTTTCAGAATGATTCAAATGTTTGATTAGTATTTCGTTGTATTAACTACTCTTTCATCTTTGTGCTTATATTTCTATGATAATGCTTATTAATTGTCTTCCCATAAGAACACAATCGATATCTACGTTTATAAATTATTATTATCATCATCGCTGTTACGTATGAGTATAACATTAAAGCTTGTGAGCGGGATCCAAAAGTCTTTGGAAGTTCCTGATTTGGGCATCACCGTTGCACAATTAAAAAAGCTTTCCGAGAGTGTTATAGAAATTCCGGCTGATGAGCAGCGGGTGGTACTTCGAGGAAAAGTTCTAAAGGATGAAGACATTTTATCGAACGTTGGGATGGAGCACGGCAATGCTGTTCATATTGTTCGAAGCAAGAAAAAGGAAGTTTCCTCATCTGTCACGCAAGCTACTCAACCGGCTCAGACTCAGAGTGTGCCCACAGCGGTGCAAGGTGATACCCCAAGCAATAGCAATAACGCTTCAGATTACTCTTCAAATCCGTACGCAGCACTATTTGGTGGTTACGGGGGTCCACAAGCACCGACCAGAGGCGCTGATAATGCAACCAATTCAATTCCCAACCCGTGGGCCTCTGCGGGGCTGGGGTCGGGGTGGGGCCAATCCCCAAACGACGCCATGCAAATGTTGCAGAATCCCATGACCATGCAGCTTGTCCAGGAGGCCATGAGAAACCCTGCCCTTATGCAGCAGATGATGCAATTTAACCCGATGCTTGCAAATATCCCTCCAGAGGTGCAGCAGCAGGTGATACAGATGATGAATAACCCAGATATCATGAGGCAAGTGATGTCCATGTACTCGGCAGCAGGAAACATGAATGCAGCTCCGGCAAGTAATCCTAACGTTGGTGGTATGGGAAACAACAGTAGCACTCCCCCGAGCATTCCGGCCGGCTACTCCGTTCCCAGTATGTTTTCTATGCCCCAAGCTCAAGGCGATCCGCGTGTTATCTATAGAGAGCAACTACAACAGCTTAGAGATATGGGGTTTCCAAACGAAGACGCAAATATTGCTGCACTTCAGCAATCACATGGAAATGTATCGTTTGCAATTGAACGTTTATTAAATGCTTAAACACAACTAATCTAACCTCAAAATATAATCGCGAATATAGAGGATTAGCATTTCCAAGTTTTCTTTTTACACAGCAATAATTGCTAGTATGCGCCCAACAAGGTTATATGAATATATTTATTAGTCAATTTAAATCTAAATCTGTAAGAATTCTTTACCCTTATAATTGGTGCCGAAGTTGTGTCTGCCTCATGTATTCGCTAGCTAATGTATAATTCTCTTTTATTCTTCTCATTTTGTCGTGCATAGTTTTCCTATAGTATATTTATCTTTATTACTGAAAGTACCGACAAAATGTCCGTTGCTGGCGCCTTATCCAACCGCCCTCTCAGCAGTAATACTCGTGAAAGCGTTGAACGATACAACAGGCTAGATGTTTTAGGCGAGGGTACATATGGTATTGTTTATCGAGCGGTTGACAGAACAAACGGCCAGGTGGTTGCATTGAAAAAAGTTCGACTTGATCGTAACGATGAAGGAATTCCTCAAACGGCACTACGGGAGGTTTCGGTGCTACAAGAGGTACACCATCCCAACATCGTTAACTTGTTGGATGTAATCTGCTCTGACGGTAAGCTTTACCTTATCTTTGAATTTGTCGACCGTGATTTGAAAAAGGCACTTGAAAAACATGGACCTTTCACCGGTATGGAACTAAAGCGGCTCATTTTCCAGTTACTGGATGGTCTTTTCTTTTGCCATCGTCATCGCATTGTTCATCGTGATCTCAAACCAGCTAATATTCTACTTACTCAAAATGGTGTCCTGAAACTGGCTGACTTCGGCCTCGCGCGTGCTTTTCAGGTCCCTATGCACACCTATACTCATGAAGTAGTTACTTTATGGTATCGAGCCCCAGAAATTCTGCTTGGAGAAAAGCACTACGCTCCAGCTGTGGACATATGGAGTGTCGGTTGCATTTTTGCTGAACTTGCAAAGGGGAAGGTTATGTTTCGTGGCGACAGTGAAATCGGGCAGCTTTTTGAGATTTTTCAGGTTCTGGGAACACCAATAGATTGCGAGGGTTCCTGGCCGGGTGTTTCGCGTTTGCCAGATTATCGGGATGTATTCCCCCAATGGCCAGCCAAACACCCTGATCAAATAATTCCAACTCTAGACGCTGAAGGAATTGATCTCCTTATGAAAATGCTTAAGTATGATCCGGCAGAGCGTATTTCAGCCAAGGCAGCACTCAGGCACCCTTGGTTTAATGATCTTAGACTTTGATATATATATATATATTTGTCACTTATTTGAAGACAAGTGTGATTGTTTTTTTGGGAAAAATTTTTAGATCCAATTTCCTACTTTTTATTTATAGAATTCGAGGAAACCCAGAGCACCTTTAATATCAAATCTACTATTGTACCTCTTTTTTTGATTGGGTTCAGAATATCTATTTTTAGATCTGAATGTAGTTGTGCTTTTTTCTTATTCTTATGTGGGCCTGCATACTTTCGAGGGATGACTATTTTTTTACATTATGTTGGTTAAAAGTTTAATATATGTTTATTTTTTAATCATTAAAACACTTCTACGAAATAATAATTTCATTTTTTAGTTTGTTTAACGTTTGAGCTGTGGTAGATAGTACATAAAGTTTCATATTTTCCTCTAATAGTCAATAAAATTTACTGCTTATGGGTTCATTAAATCACAATGTGGCTGCGCAAGCAGTTTCCGAAAACTATTATCTACGCACACGATTACGTCAGATAGAAGACGAGGATCAAAAAGCAGAAAATTTCACTCAAGTAAGTTTTGTCAACACAAAGAATCTGGAAAATCTTAAACGACGCAACGAAGAACTGCATTCTACTATCGCAGAGTTGGAGAAAGAATTGGTACGCCTTAGGGGTGTTAACGTGACTGAACTTTGCCATGAATATCTGCATCTCGACCAGCGCAGGTCCTATCTTAACAACGAAAATATTAGTCTGCGAAATATTTTACTGAACCAGAAGCGTGATGTCAAGAGGGCTACCAGTGCTATAAATTTTTGTCAGGAGAAGCGCCGTCAAAATGATTCACAAAATGAATTGATAAGGTTAGATATCGAAATGTTTCGAAAGCGACGGAAGGGTATCTTGGAGGAGATACATGATTTATCTCAAAAGGAAAGACGTCTTGAGTCAGAACTACAATTCTTATCCACCCCCAACGAACAAATCGAGAAGGAGATACAAAAGGTCATACAGGACAACATGAAAAAGGATCAAAAGATCGGAAAATTAACACATGATTTGGAGGTATTAGAAAAAGGAGAACTAGTTGAGGAAAGTGAAGGAGATGATGAGGAGATTGAAAATCTTCGCAACGAATACGTCTATTTGAAAGAACAACTGAAGTCGATGAAGAAATAGCTGATATATTTTAGAGAGACTTGCTTGTGACTTATGTACTATCCTGGTTGAAATGAAGATGGAGGTGTTCGAAATTTTTACCCTCCAAATATCTCGAATTACAATGTAGACTAAATATTACATTGCTTGAAAAAAATAAAAATATTTGTTCATATATCCGATGTCAAGTCTGGGTTTAATTTGTATCAGTATGGTACACATGAACATCTACTTATTATGCATCTCAGACATATGTTTACCTTTTACTTATTTCCTCCTGTTTTAAAATTTATTTTTTTGCTGATGCGGCAAAAAAATAATATGGATAAGATATAAAAGACGCCTGATCTATCGAAATGCTCAAGCTAAACTTCCTACGTCTGGCAACTCCAGGTTTTTTAGAGAGTATTAAGCATCTCCGCAACATCGGGATTAGTGCTCATATTGATAGTGGGAAAACAACCACTACAGAACGAATTCTTTTTTATTGCGGCAGAATTAAAAAAATTCATGAGGTAAAAGGGGGCACTGAGGTTGGTGCTACAATGGACTCAATGGAACTGGAGAAGGAGCGTGGTATCACGATTCGTTCAGCAGCAACGCAATGCTTGTGGAAAAATTCGTGCATCAACATTATCGACACTCCTGGCCACGTAGATTTCACCATAGAGGTGGAGCGCGCTCTGCGAGTATTGGACGGTGCTATTCTACTTATGTGTGCGGTTGGTGGGGTCCAGAGTCAAACCCTCACGGTTGATCGTCAAATGAAACGTTATGGGGTTCCGCGCATCTGTTTTATAAATAAACTGGATCGTGATAATGCAAATCCTCAGCGCACTATTAAACA
The DNA here is from genome assembly GCA_000331125.1 of Phytomonas serpens 9T. Taxonomy (NCBI): domain Eukaryota; phylum Euglenozoa; class Kinetoplastea; order Trypanosomatida; family Trypanosomatidae; genus Phytomonas; species Phytomonas serpens. The sequence continues at coordinate 7,721 of AIHY01001576.1, forward strand.
GGCACGTGAGCGTTTGGGCATTAATGCGTGTTTTATTTATTTAAATATCGGGACTGCGCAAGACTTTGAAGGTGTGGTAGATGTTATTGAGAACAGAGCCGTGTACTTTGACGGTACATTTGGTGAGAATTTGCGCTACGAAGCAGTTCCAGACTTTATAAAGGAGGAAACTGAAAGTGCCCGAAATGAACTGATTGCATGCCTTGCCGAGTGCGACGAAGTCATCGAGGGCCTCTTTCTCTCTGATCAGCTCCCTTCTGTCGATCAAATACATGATGCGATTCGCCGTGCAACCATTGCGAATAAGTTCGTTCCGGTTCTCGTCGGTTCAGCCTACCGTAACAAAGGTATTCAGCTCCTCCTGGACGCCATAGAGCGGTATCTGCCTTCACCACTGGAGCGGACAAACCGAGGGTTTGAAATCAAAACCGTAAAGGATGAAGAGGGTAACACGCATGCTGTGAAAGACAAACAAATAGAGCTTATCACTGATGATGAAAAACCCTTGGTTGCATTTATTTTCAAGCTGGAGGAGACCAAAAAAGCTGGTCTATGTAATTATGTCCGCGTGTATCAAGGAAAGATGCGGAGGGAGCACCTTAAAAACGTGCGCACCGGAAAAACATTTGTACCACCAAAGCTGGTGCGCATGCATGCAGACAGCACAGAGGTCATCGACGAAGTGCGTGCGGGCGACATTTGCGCAATTCGAGGGGAAATCGACACCTCATCAGGGGATACTCTCATGAAGGCTGGACCACAGTCTGTGCAGCTTCTATCGTGTGAGGATATGTATGTGCCTCCTCGCGTTATTTCTGCTTCTGTAAAGATAAAGGATGATCGTGAAGCGACAAAGGTAAAGGACCGCATGGCTGCCTTCATGCGTGAAGATCCAACCTTCATTTTCTACAAGAATCAAGAAACCGACGAGGACATTATGGAAGGTATGGGCGAGTTACATTTGGATATATATCGTGAGCGCCTTAAGCGTGAGTATGGCTTGGAAATCGAGTTGGGCAAGCCTACCGTAAACTACCGTGAAGTTATCACGGAACGGCAGGACTTTGATTTTGTCTTTAAGCGGCAGAGCGGTGGAGCTGGACAGTGGGCACACATTAAGGGTTTTATCGAACCTCTGCAAATTGACATGTCCGTGGAGAAGGGTGCGAAGAACAAGATTACCTCCAATTGCCCGAATGGCGATATTCGGGAAAACTTACAAAAGTCTGTGATCAAACAGCTGGAGCGTAAGATCCTTGTCAACGGGGAACTCATTCGTGCCCCTGTATGGGGGGTACACTTTCACCTTAGTGGCGGTTCTACGCACGAGGTGGACTCAAATGACCTCGCTTTTCGAAACGCCACGCAGGAGCTGTGGGAGACAATGTTACTAAAACTGAAGCCTACACTCGTGGAGCCCTTCATGTGTGTGGAGATTACTGTGCCGGCGACAAACATGACGGATGTAGCCACTGAGTTCACCAAGCGTGAGGGTGTGGTAGTGGAAACCTCCGTGGATGGTCCTGACTCTGTGATTCGTGGAGAGACTGCTCTAGACACCATGTTCGGTTTTATTTCAGATCTCCGACGGTTGACTAAAGGCCAGGGCGACTTTAGCATGGAGTTCAAGGAATATCGTCCAATGCCACAGTATAAGGCCCAGATGCGTATGGATGAGCGTAACAAGGAGCTAGGTCGGAAGCTATATCAACTTATCAGCTAGTAAAGGAGACGAATAAATACAACTTCAAATGCTGTTGTGAGGAGTTGAGGAATATTTTTTCCGTGCTATTCACACTAAAATTCACAAATTGTGGGGGGCAAACTCTTTTGAATGAAATCCTTTCTATCTCACAGGATCTAAAGGGCATGGAACAGCTAAGAGCACATTTGTTTAGTTTTCACATATGAGTATCCTCTTTTCTTAATAGTTCTATATGTTTATGTAAGTATAAAAATGTGTGTTGAATTACATGTGGAAATAGTTTTTTTACATTTTTCTCCAATTCTATGTCTTTGTTGCCTTTTTTATCATTAATTCCCTTCGATGTTTCGAAAACTTCGCATAATCTTAATCTATCACATTAAAGCAAAGGTTTATGAAAGGTTTAATTGCCGAAACGTAGATAACCGGTAAAATGGCTTTGACTCATATTTCTCACGAGAACGCCCATGTCGGAATGCGTATTCAAGATTACTGGGGCAGAACTGGAACTATTCGTTGGATTGGCAAGATTGAAAAGAAGAGTCAGTCTCCAACCAACCAAACGGGTTGGCATTACGGCATCGAATATGACGAGGAGAGCAAAAACCCTTTGCGAAGTAATGGTACGTGGAACGAGAAGCAGTACTTTACATGCCCACCACGCAATGGGTTTCTTGGAGTTGAGCGTGATTTTTACCCCGAAGTAAATGGAAAGTATGTAAAGTTGCTCCGCCAGAAGTTTGGTGATCAGGTCGTAACTTGGCATGATTTCGAGTTGGTTAAGTTTTGCATTGCTCGGAACTATGACATGCCCAAGGTCATCGAGATGTTGCAGAAGCACTTGAAGTGGCGCTTAGAATTTAAACCCTCTTGGGATGAGTATTTTCCTCCTAGTATGGCAGAGGATTATTCATGTGGCTATACCGGAACAGCTGATTATGATGAAAATCTTATCTTTTGCGAGAGGCCTATGAACAACAAAAGCTGTCCTGCTCCGGTATTTATGGAAAAATATACCTTACCGCTCATTAGCCGTTGGCACATATCTGGGATTGAAATGGGTTTGCAGTATTTGAGGGAGTCAAATTACCACTATAAACGGCTGTGCTACATCGTTGATTTGCAGAACTTAACCGCCTTTTCGAGGGCAATGATAACATTTGCACAGAAGTTGAGTTCCATTGAACAAGACAACTACCCAGAAATGGCAGGCCGTGTGATAATGGTTAATTGCCCTACTTTCTTCCGCATTTGCTGGAAGTTATTCCAACTTTTTATCAATGAACGCACAAACCAAAAGATTCGATTCGTTCCACCGGGAAAGGGCCTTGAGGTGTTGTCACAGATGATGGCAGTGGAGGATATCCCTGACTTTTGCGGTGGTCCTAGTACAAAGTGGATGGAGACTAATGGTGGTCGTCTCGGCTCTAGTGACCCCGCAAAGGCCTACAAAATTGGTTCTTGTAATACATCTGACTCGGGATGTCTACATATAGAGAGGGTTGGGGGTTCCTTGCATGTGAAAGGTGGGGATAAATGATCCACATAATCAAGGCACTATCTGTCTCGTCACTATCTTCGTCTTCCGATGCTATGGGTGGGGGGCCTATACCTAATATTGATCGTGCTTAGATGAACAATTTTCCTTATCTTTTTATCTCATTTTCGTTGTTAAAAAAATAATCCGGTCCGTGTTTTATTAGGAGTTTTACTATCATTTTCGCTCAATATTCTAACACTAAAGAGTAATATAAATAGTAAGGAGGGTTTCCAGTTCAGAATGTGGTTGTTTACGGAAAGGTTGATGAATCAGGCATAGGCTCAACTCGTGATAGCAGTAAAGACAAATGGTTTATTTCCTTATTTTTTTCTTGTAAAGAAATATAAACTTGAGAAAGTACATCTATAAGCGGTGATTGCAACCTTCCGTTTCTATTTTATTGTAGAGGTAGAGTATGTGTCGCAATAGAATTAATGCTTGACAGCTATTCTGATACTTAACAATGCGCTTGTCAAAAATTAGCGTAAAGCTACCGTAAATTTTATTCAAACGGCTAGGTTCTGCTTGTCTCATTTTTTTTTTAATCTTACTGACGCTTTGCTTGAGAAGAGTGTAAAAGCGGAGCAAATTTCTATGTTTTGCCTGTTGAATCCAATGCCCTGCGTTCCAATGTCAAATATTACCACTTCTCGTCGAAATTGCGACCCCTTCAGGAATAAAAATGTTTAACTAACGCTGCGTTATAATGTATATCTTTGATTGCTCGTGTTATATCACGCATTGACACAATTCTCTTCGTATTGTCATTTCTTGGCCTTCCATTGTTAACGCTATTATCTCTGTCATTATTATTGTATTGTCTATATTATTTGGAAGTAGCTCCCCAATCTATGACTTCTTCAACTTTTGTCAGTAATCCTTGATCACATATTCTTCAGTGTTATTATTATTTACTCCTTTTTATCCACCATTTGAATTCTTTATTAGTGTATCATTTTATTGGTTACGGATTTTGTCTACAAGCGGTGTGAGCAATGAATACGGCAACTCATGCATTAAAAAATAGGTGGTTTATTAGCTTTCTCCCCCTTATCACTCCTGAAATGGTCATCACTGAGTTCAAAGGGGATTGGAATCTGGCGTCTGAGCAGCTAATGCAGCGTTTGGACTGGTTGAAGACAGTCGAAGAGGTATGGTCCACGATGAACTCGCTGCCGCGTATTCAGCAGATTGGTGTAGGCAGCACATTTATTATGTCCAGAGAGAACAAAGACCCTATTTTCGAGGCGTTTCCAGACGGATCCCGAGTGATAATTAACTTCTTCAAGACACCGGGAACTGAGAAGGGTATAGAGACTGTAATTGCTGTTGTGCTGGGAGAAACTATTGCACATGAGGTGAGTGACGGCTTGCCTGTCTGCGACGTGATCCGAATTGTTCTTCGACCTACCCGTGATTATCCAGATGCAGTACGAGTTGAGGTGTGGCTCAACGACTCTTCCTTTTCCACGAAAGTGATGACATTCATGAAGAAGGTACTCTCTGAGCGTGGTGTCAACAGCAACCTCTATAACATCTCTGTGAATTCCTTTGAAAGGACGGCTAAGAAGCAAACTTCGCAGACGCAGCGTCCCGTGGGCTCCCCGGTTTCCAAATCGATTGAAAAGGAGGAAGTGGTGGTGAAGGTGTCGGCGGCGGATGAGGTCGCAAAGTCTTAGGGTAATCCTGCAACAACCTCGAGCGTACTTGAAGAGGAGATCCATCAGATTTAGTCTGAAGTATAAACAGGGTAATAAATATCGTAAATACAAGCCTTTGTGAACACTATGGTGCTGTATTTTATCTTTTTATTTTATACTCTTGACGCTTATTTTCCAAACTGCTTCACAATACATTTTACCTTTTGAGTGCTTATTTTAAATTTGTTCAGATTTAATTAAACCATTTTTCAATTAACCCTTTGTATAGGCCCCAAAATGAAAAGGGAGAGTGTCACAAGGAGAGAAAAACGTATGTTGTGGAAAAGACGTGTACATTAATATATATATATATGTATATTTACTACTATTAGAACATCGCTGTATTACCCCATTATTATTGCTGTCGCACACATTCTTTTTTATCAGTCCACACGTTGATTCTATTTCCACTTTTGAATGGGCTGGAAATGCTAGTTACATTAGCACAAACACGCTTGACTAAAAATCCTGATACGTGTATAATGAGATTGAATATAAATTAAATTGTCTTTTTTTGCATTAATAATATTTATCTCCACTGTGTTTGTGTGTGTAGGAAGGGGGAGAGGTTGCCTTTCTCTACGACCGTTGCATGAATTTGCATAGTAACAGTAATAGTGTACAATTTGCTTAGAGGTGAACGCCTCGATTAGCTCGCTAATGTTCTACTCTTTCTCATCCTTGTTTTTCTATCTTTTCTCATTTTTTTTACTCGTGTGTGTGCGTTAGAAGAAGAGGAATAGAGGTATCATGCAGATCTTCGTTAAGACGGCCGGCGGCCAGACTGTGGCCGTGCACGTCTCCGCTGAGGGGACGGTAGCCTCGCTGAAGAGCGCGGCCTGCGTTTCGCAGGGCCGCCTCTTCTTCGGTGGCGCCTGCCTGGAGGAGGAGGCGTCGCTCGCCTCTTTTGGCCTGATGTCGGGGTCCACCGTGCAGGAGGTCATCCCTGTGGAGGGTGGCAAGGGCAAGAAGAAGAAGAAGCGCATCTTCACAAAGCCCAAGAAGCCCAACCACAAGCATAAGCTTGAGAAGATGCGCGCGCTCAAGTACTTCAAGGTCATCGAGAACGACGACGGCTCCTACACGGTGGAGCGAACCCGTCAGGAGTGCCCCCATCCGCAGTGTGGTGCCAGTATCTTTATGGCGCAGCACAAGGATCGCAAGTACTGCGGGAAGTGCCATCTGACCTACAAGGAAGAAAGTAAGTAAGGTGGGAAGGAAGACACCTTTGCCAAGGCCAATGATACTTTAATCATTTTTCTGATCATTTTGTTTTTGTAATTTATTCTGGAAAAAATGGTGTCATTTTTTTTTAGATTTCGAGTTTAGATCGGTTTGATTGGCTTTGGACATAGGGATGGCGGGAGTATTTTATTCGCTCTTCTCCTTTAAGTTGCTCTTTTTTTGGGGTAGAAATAGTCGGATCACTCTGCCCATAGAGGCGTAGATGTGTCTGCATTACTGAGAAAAGGATTGCTTGTTTGTTTCTCGAAGAGCATATTATTATTCATACATCCATATACATCCACATATAAATATATATATTAGCAAGTACTAGTGGTCTAATTTAATATCCTTGAACCTTGTTCCCTTAGCTGGAGGCTTCAGTTTAGTAATTCCGATTATGGGGCTCTCTGATATTGACGAGGATGACCAGCCCACTTCAAGGCCTCTGCCTAAGATGAAGAAAGTAACATCACAACATCCAATGACTTCATTTCCTGTAGGGAGTACTTCGACAACAATGAGACAGACCATGAACTTGGATGACTTATTTAATGATCCAAGTCCGCAGAATGATGGAGTGAGTCGTTCCGCACAACCTACAGCAACTTCTCTCATGAAAAGTAACATACCCAATAGCCCACTGGATAGTTTATTTATGTCTGACTTTCCGAACTCTTCTTCCAAGCCAGATAATTACATGGCGAATGAACCCCGTAAAAATACTATATATGTGGATCGCGGTGACACTGCGAAGCATGAGGATACTGATTTGCTTGATATTTCCACCCAAGCTGAACGCTGTAAGTTCCACAGTGCCGAAAGCCTTTTGGATGATTTCGAAGTTCAAGGGAAGAAGACGAAGACCAAGTCTTCCTTTGCTACTCAAAACACTTTAAAGCATTTGACACGCAACAAAGATGACAATAAAATAACGGCACGGCTGCTGTCACTCATGAATTATTATGATGTACTAGGCGTTTCTCACGACGCCACCGTTGAGGTAATTCGGAGGCGCTACAAACAGAAGGCTCTTGAGTTGCATCCGGATCGAGTAGGCTGTGAGCAATCCCCCGAGGAGATGGAGTTATTTAAGGTAATTACAGAAGCACATGAGATACTAACGGATCCGGAAAAGCGGTCGAAATACGACAGCGAATTGGAGTATGAGGGCTTTATCAGGCCACGTCCGGTCGATCCCTGGTATTAGAATATAATTTTAGCGTTTATTAGTTGTGGTTAAAATTCACATTTTTGCATGAATTCGTATTTTTTAAAAAATTATTATTGTTTTTCATTATCTTTAAGGTCTCCTGGTCTGTGCGAGACGTTGATTTACTCCGGTTTCATAGTGTACAGCAAGAGCTTTACGGATAAAATGACTAATCGCGGAGGAGGCGTATTGATAAATTTTTGATGACAAAGTGATTATCCCTCTTTGAAGATAAATGTACTAAACTCACTATACTCACCCTTGAAATCTTCTTCGCTAGTTGTACTTCTAGGAGCAGTGATCCCTATAATAATATCGTTTAATATTTTGCTGAGCAATTGAAATGCTCCGTCGTACTTTGGCCGTAATAAGCTGGCGTGATCAGGGCATAACTTATGTGAAGTATTTGAATGTTTGCACCGAAGCGCTGCATATGTGCACCAATCCCAAGTCTCGCGCAAAGTATGAGCGGTTTTCAAACCCAAATTATGCGGCTTTCAGACCCGAGAGCGCAGGTGGTATGCAGGAGATCAAGAAGGTGCCAATCTTTACAAAAAACTACTAGCAACAAATTCAAAAACAATCTATTAGCTCAATTTTGTGATTGCATCTTATCCTTCTCCCCCCCCC
>AIHY01001577.1:0-11588 GCA_000331125.1 Phytomonas serpens 9T
CATCCTATATCCTGCTTTATATGAACATTGGAAGGAATTCATAATATCGAGGTGTTTGCACGATAAAATAACGCTTGTTATTCACAGAAAACTTCTTGCTCGTGTAATACGAAGAGTCATAATCCTCTCTGGGTACATAAGGAACACCTTATTAACATGTTTTAGCAAACTGAATAAATTTACACACGATCCATCGTTAACATTGCACACACACACCTCTTATGCTTGCTAACTAAGCTGCCACATATCAACATCACCATTTCAAAATGTATGTACTAGAAATGATTGTAGCATTACCACAACGCAGCCACTATCCATTGTGCCAAAATGTTGATAAGAGAATAACAAAGGGTTCCATATGTATATATACATATTCGTATGTATGTGTATTGATGGCTACACGTTAGCTCTATACTCCTGCATCAATGTCTATTCATATCCTAAAGCTGATCTTCAAATATAGTGCATGTGGTTTAAAGATTTAAAACATAAAGAGTATCCTCTGACTCTCACTTCAGTATCCTTCGTTGGCATGAGAGCCTCTCTGCGTGGTATGGACAAACACCCTTATGCATGCCGCATATGAGGATAACCCTACACTCCTATAATAAACATAATCGATTTCTCTCGCAACTTTTACCCGAAAACAGCTCTCATATGGCTCATATCAGGAGATGTATAGTGAGTCCAAGATGAACACATCAGATGAAACCTTCATCTCTTAATGCCTAAGTCCAATATCAACAATACGATATTGGAAAGAGGTACTTAGGCTCGCTGCAGCATGCAAGCCTTACCCTACTCCTCACCTTTAGGTGGGATGATCATATGTCAAGAAAAATGAAATCTAGATAAGTGAAATAAATGTTAATAACAATCCATTCCATTATGGACTAACTATATGAAATGTTTTGATCAGGATAGTAATAATAATTTTAAAAAAAAGATAAAATTAACATCATAAATCATGCAAATGGTCCAATATTACACCAAAGAGCATGCTTAATGTTATATCACAGCCCTTATTTTCCCTATTTATACACTTTTTTAACATATATTACTTAAACGCAATGCATGTGAATTATTCACTTTTAAAAATAAAAAGATAAACGGCAATCATAACAATATGTTATGCTGCTTTTGAGAGGTAATTCTAAGGTTCTCATTAATGTTGGTGTGATTCATAGAAGTCGTCTTCTCCCAACTTGCACAAAGACATGCACCACTGAAGCGAACTTTTGTCTCTTCCGAAATATAAGCCTAAGAAGAAAAAAGAGCAACTTGTGCATCTGTCAGCTCAGTTTGTTGAATTCCTATTAAACGTACCACAAATTTCCGTGGTCCGTGGTATGATTTTGAAGCTTTTGCACGATTGCCACCATTTTCATCATCATGATTCGTGCTCTCTAGCCCCCCAATCATAGAGGCCTTCACTCTAAAAGAACGGACATTACAGATGTCAGAGTTAAATAGAAGAGGCCTCTTCAAGGTTAAGTGGTAAGCATCCAGCCCTATGGGAGAAGAAGGCGTACTCGCAGAGTTTTCCGACACGCTAACTTCCTGAGAAAGAGCTTCTCGATTACTCTTACCTCTAACGCCCCTTGTCTCCGATTTGATAGTTTCCATATTGGAGTTGAAAACATAGCTTGCTAGAGTTATGCAGTTGATATCATATTCCTCCACAGCTGCGGTCTCAACACTAGTTTCGCTGGCTGCTACATCTGAACTCGGTTGATCTATATTTGCAACTAAAGAAACACAAACTGGTGTTTCGCTCAGCTTTGATTGCTTCTGTGATTTAGCTTTCGGAGGCTTAATCACATCGGAATGACTTTCATGAGACTCTTCCATGATAATAATACTGTTTACTGCGGCAGAGAAGTGATTCTTTGTAGTATTATGGCTTAAATTTTCCTCAGTTCTTGACAAAAGAAACTCCTCACGCGGGCGGAGCTCCAGAACGAAGGGCGTACTCACTACAGGCATATGTTGATATGAAGTATGGTATAAACTATCACTTTCTGTTTCTCACAAATAACTTTAGGAAAATGATATTTCCCTTTTTATTTCACGCGAGTGGATAGGTAGGGGGAAAAAGAGATATTTGATAATTTCATACATACCACATACACACTTCTATCGAATTTGTTTAAGCTTTTAAAAAACGTATGTATATTTCAATTATTGGTCAAAAGAGTGGATACAATGGCCCCATACCATCTTGATAAAATTGCTAAACTGCACTAAACCATGCTTATATCATCTGAAACAATCTCACAAAAGAACGTCTTCCGTCATTGCAAAATTCGTTGCAAGCTTGCTAGCTTTTATTTTATTGGTGTTCGTTTGCAGGAATTCACCCTCGAGATTATTAATTTTTACAGTTAACGTCTTAGAACAAATAACAAATAGTAAATGAGCACATAAACAAAATGAACCCGTTAAAATGAATACGCTTGCTAATGCATAGGTTTTTCCCTCCTAAGATGTTGATCTGACAAGTAGTCAAGGATAAGGAAAAATAAATTACTCAAAAGGATGCCTTTTCGATAATAAGTATTCATAAGCCCATTCATAATATTTTACAAGGCTACTCTACGATGACATTACCTCTAAAGATATTAGAAGAGTAAAAGTTCGTTGCGTAATAAAAATAATATATTTAGAAAACGATGCTATCTTTTAATTTGATATGCTTCCCTTGTAGAAAGATGGTAATATACCTACAACATTACCTTAATATTGCCAGAGCATTGCTCACTGTTTATAGTCAAGCTTCATTACTTAAATCTGGAGAGTTATATCAAGTCTATTAGCGCCTCAGCAGATGATCCCAATTTGGCTATGAATAAAAAAAATGCTCTCTTAAGGCTAGAAGGAAGAAGAATCTCTTCTCCCGAAAGCGGTATCATGCTAAAGATTATCATTTTTTTTTCGAAAGAAGATATATTCTATAGCCCGTCAAAAGTCGCTTAAGAGCAGTGTAGTTTCTCAGAGATGTCTACATGTGGGTACGTTATAGGTAGTTATACCGAAAAAAAAATCTGGAGAAAGGCGATTCGGATTTGCTACAATTTGTTTAGCAAAGTATCTCCTCCTCTCCCCTCCTCAGCAGAGATTTAGTAGTGCCTGCACCACTCACTGTAGGAATGATTGAATGTGGTGATGTCTCCTTGTAAGAATAAATTTGTCACACGGAGTTCTGCGAAACACTTCTTTTAAACCACATTTTAGTTTGAAAAAAATCACATAGGAAAAGTTGTTTTTCCTAGTAACTCACAATATTTTATCGCTCTTGGTGTGTTGTATTGCCAGAATAAAAAAAATGGTCGATTAAAGTATCACCGTAGAACGTATTGGAGTAGAGATTAAGTTCATATACTAAAAGCTTTTCGTCTAAAAGTCAAATGTCTGCATACATAGTGACTAAATCCCTTTCCTCCACTTTCTTCTGATGGGAAGTTTTTCGAAAGCAATGCTGTTTCTTCTCCGTCTTATGAGACAATCCGAAGCTTATATAGACGGTGAAATAGCACGGTTCACTACGAACAAGAGCCCCAGCAACGGTTACCCTGAATGACTGCCCTAATATAGCAAGCAAAGAGTTGAATATGCATTGATAAAGGTTTATGAATAATAAGACAATAGGAAATCCTAATAGATCAGTTTCAATTAAACGCACTGTAATTTTTACATTTTTTACTAAAAATATATAAAAAGAAAATAGGAAATAGGAAAAAATTCTCACGAGAATGCTCCATTCAACTAGCATAAAAAGACATGTAGTCCAGATGGAAAGCCACTAAATTCATTAGAGTAAGTTTACAATTGCCTAAACGATATGCACAACTACTATGGAGTAGACGGAGCTATACACTTCGAAAAGGTAAATAAGATATTTATTACCCGCACGGCATTATAAATTGATTAATTAATTAATGTTAGCATACTTTCTTGAGGGTTCTTTTAAGTATCCCTTTTATCTTCTGAAGAATTATTATATTTACTCGTGTGTATCGTCGTCATCGTGATTACCGTAGAGATCCTTTTTTGTCAGCTGGTAATTCTTTTTCCGCTTTGTATTACGGGGTATCTTCTTTTTCTTCCCTAACCCTTCGTTTAAGTTGCCTTTTTCGGAATTGCTCCCGTTACCTTTATGGACTTCTCGTGTGGCCTTCTTTTGCAACTTTGCCTTTGTGAGAAGCGATTGCTTCCTTTCCTTCCGCTTTCGTTGGAGAATTGTTGCGCGTTCTGACTTGACCATTTTTCGAGTTTCATTCATCTCATCGATCTCCTTTTCTAGGCGACGACGCTGGGCAATGGGGGTAAGGCTCTGATGTGCATCAGGATCAGCGGCTTGTTGGAGTACTAGCTCTGCTTCGGAAAACATCACCCGAACTGCATAAACCGTTCCTCTGGCAACTGCGTACATCTGGCAACACTTGGCTATCTCTTGTAAAATAGCCTTTGTATCGCCTTCCGCATCTTTCCTGACCTCTTCACGCCATTCTTCTTCAGTTCCATTTTTCTGTTCCTTTGTGTTTTTCTTCGCACTTGTCTTTTTACCATCAGATTTGTGGCTACTCTTGGCAAGATGCTTTTTCCGCTGAAACAATTGCTTTTCTCTTTGTTTTATGTACACACCACCCGCCAAGGGAGGGAAAAAGTTATCTAAAACCCGCTTCTCGATATAATTACCCTGGCTCATTGCGTATAGAGGAATACCAGCTGCCAAAGTCAGAAATAGGTTTCGCGATATACAGGCTCTCGACAACTCGTCAAAGGATACGTCACAAATATGCATAGTCAGGCCCGTACTCGTTCTTTTTGGAAAGATTTGCTCTTGGAAAATATAAAAAAGCTCCAGCAAGATTTGGCTAAGTACCTGCCGATTCGAGTAATAAAGCCTAATGTACTGTCGTGGTATCCCAATGGCTGTCAGAGAATTGGTTATAACAACATGCTCTTCAGATTTATCATGTCCTTCAGAAGAGTTCGTATCATCTCCGACATGTCGCGCCCGCTTTGCAAGCTTTGAAGTGGTAGTTTTTGATTTCAATTTTTTCACGCCTGCACCCGTCGAAACAGTTCTTACCGCTTCATTAAGATACATTACTTCATCATACCCATCAACAACCTCATCGGTTTCCTCTAACTTCTTGATTAGGCTAATCCATTCAAAAATAAGCTTACGTACCAGAGCCAAATACTTATCCATACGATACCGATCGATTGTTGGCCACTCCCTCGACAGAACACGAAAAATGGCGCCATAAAACAGGTTCTTGCAGCGGATCGTGCGGGGAGCGTGCAACAAATTCGCGATACGTTGAGCACATTCCAACTGAACCAACGGCTTGTCCGAATGCCATAAGCAGAAAAAGATCCCACGGCTGAGCTTCAGGAGGATCAACTCTAGATCGCACCATGCCAAAACCCACGTCTGGTATCTTTCCCTGTGGCCCTGCGCAGTGCTCATCGTACCATTAGCACTAGAATCGAGACAAAATTTATCACTAGTTGTCAGCCTTGCTATCCCCTCTTCGCGCTCGGTAACCTCAGTAGAAGACGAGGGAACGATATCCACGTCAAATCGACCCCATGATTCCTTCTCTGATTGCTCCCGCTTACGTTGCAAGTGCAAAGATTCTAATGCCATGCGCCGGCGCTCTTTCCGCTCGCGTTGCTGAAATTTTTCACGGAATTCATCCAGTGCACGAGGGACGTTATCATAGTGATAGGGGTTAACAGCTTTGGGGTGTTCAGCAAAGTAGGTGTGGACTTGCAAGATCTCCTCCTTATACGACTCCTCCATCTGTTCCATTCCCTCAGTCAAGCGAGCGAGATATCTTGGCACCTCCGCGAGTGCCGCATCACGAACCACCACCTCGTTATGCGCTAATCGTTTACAGAGCAATTCAACCTGAACCATTTCAGCTTCCATGTCAATTCTACCGCCTGGTAAAGCATCAGGTAAAATCTCGGGATCGGGGTAGTTTATGGGGAGCTGAGCCAACCCTTTGCGTAGTTCCTTTTTCTTGATCTTCATGGCTTGTAGCTACAGATGTTACGACTATCAAATAACAAATAAATATGTCCCTCGTATATAAAAAGTAATGAATATATAATAGAATAAATAATTAAGCAAAAATATAATAAAAGTTCATTTCACTACTTCGTGTATTACTGAAGCTTAACAATTCAGATTTGGTCATTTTTCTGAGACTGTTGATTTGCGTCCGACGTAAATACTGTAAATATATGCCATTCGTGCTGAAGTTGACATCTACACTCCATAGAAAGGATCAATAGAGGCCAGTTTGATAAACAGTGATTTTTTTTGAAATTTACCAATTCAAGATGATGACGAACTCGACCCTTCAGGGAGCAGAGTCTGCGTACACTGAAATAATTCCCCTGGCTAAGCATTATGCTCAGTCATGGTCTCATATTCATATATCACAAAATTCGAAATGTCCCCCCCTCCCTCTCTCGGCTTCTTTACTTGTGTAGAAAGCAATGAGTATATGATGAATGCACACGAGGAGAAAACACAGTTTCTGAATGCAAATTAGTTTACAGAAAAATCGACCCCGCCATCAAATGAATTTGTGGCCTTGCCACATCCCATTGTTCACATTACATAGCCTTCTATTAATTTATCAGCTCAAAGAAAGAACTTCCTCTGAAACTGAAATGAGCGAAATAGCACATACTTGAGAAAACTGCAAAATGGATCACGTGAGACATGGCGTATAAACCGAGAGCAAGTACAGCACAAGACTGGTGCAATCATTAAATGCGCAAAAATAACTCTTGCACAACTGAAAGAAGCCTACCCTGAAGAAGGACTTGATTTATAAAGCAGACACAATTCACAAATTCAAAACCACCTACCCAGAAGAAATGGTTCAACTCGTTTAACGAACGGAATATACCAAAACAATATTATAACATAAACGCACAAGATCCATAAAGCAACTGGTGTTGAAGGTTCATTTGAGCCCTCAGTATAGATAAAAATCTTAAGATCATTTGAATCGAAACCGGAAATGAATGAGTGATTAGCTTAAGTCAATGAGCTGTTGAACTTGATGATAGCATTCATAAAATATGTGCAATTCATGAGTGAAAACTCCTAGACAAAACTTACTTTTTGAGTACACATAGCTTCCTGATAGAGTCTAGGAAGATCAATATAAGCCTCCAGTTATAAACAAAAACACTACATGAGTCAATACAGCAGCCATCAAAATGATTTTCAGATGGAGCTAGAGTATCTTGGAAGTCAAAGCTTACTATTTCATTGCTAACAACACTTTGATGAAGACACCAGAAAGAACAAACACCTTAAAGCAGCCCTCATGACTGCTTCCCTAGGTTAAATGAATCGAATGAAGCACATCGAAATAGATATGTAAGTGTATCAAGGGAACACTTTTTTCCTCTAGTATAGAATTCACCCTATCTCTGTCACTTAGGTGCAGATCACACAAATTGACTTCAATCTAATCCAGACGAAGAAAAAGTGCCCTCTATGTAACTAGGATTTCGTTGCTTTATCATGTGAACATCATTTATAGGTTAATTAAATTATTCTCATTCTGCAATTCTAAAATAAAATTGATAAAATACTCTTCACATCTACAAAAACATAATCCGTGATAAAGTTCCCGCTCAACAAGCGCCGTAAATCGCATACTTCTAGTTGGAACGCTAGAGCCAGTGTGTAAAAAGAGATTACAATGAAAAGGGAATTTAAAAGACTTCTGACTGCTGACATCACACTTTGGGGATCCAAAGCAATGGAATCACCAAGCGTATTAAGGTTATATGTCGGGGAAAAAAGAACCTGAATCTGAAAGTCTTGTAGAAGCCACTTACACAACTTTCTATCGCTAATAACAAATTGAAAGCTGAGTTCAAAGCCTCATTATTCGACACATATAAACACTAATAAACATTCTTATGCACATTATATACTGGACTACGGCAACTCATCTTCTCTTTTATTTTTACAACTACTTCGACTTAGGCTTGCAAATATTATATATTTCCCGAAAAACAACTAAAACTTGAAAAAAATGATGAATATAAGCCACAGACAGAAAATCCATCGAGTCAATGTGTAAAAAATAGAAGCATAATTATCTTTTAAAATGCCACTGATAAACTCATATTCACAAAATTGCAACTAAGTGTGGAGTGGGTATAACTTAAGCAATGCCCTACCTGCACTCAGCAAACTATAAATGAAGGTTACTCCAACAAAGCTTCTAGAACATTGTAGTATTAAGAAACAGCACGTATGAAACCTCCCCCATCTCTGTGAATTGTGCGCTAGATAATGGTTTTAAAAAATGCGTTTATTTGGGAAACAGTTCCATTTGAGCTTTACGTAGTGTGGCCTGATGGCTTATATTAAGTATTTCCTACATTTCGTTATAGGCATCTTAAATTTAATTGCATATGTGTGGCATCTTATTCGTTATTCTTTGCTGGTAATGATATTATATATGCGACTCTTTTGATACACTAGGAAAGTCATATATTTTAATTAAGGTATAGAAAGTCAGAGGTATCAGAACCAAAATGTGGTCTAAATGAGTAGAAAAGTTAACTCTGACATGTACAGTATTAAACAATAGTTGAGCGGGGAAAAAACAGCTCTCCCGTTATTCTTTGATGGGTATAATGTCTTGATAAAAATATTACTAATACTTAATAAATAAGAGGACGTAAAAACACAAAACCTATCTTAAGCTAAAAAAAATACTTCAATTGAAGCACATTTTGGTGCTTATATTGTTGGAAAAAAAAGATACCTCATAATAATAATACATTAAACAACTGTTAAAAATATAAAAGATAAATTTTATGCCGTGGCAAATGCTGACCACCTCGACGTTATGCCACAGATTAGTAGCCTTGTTCAGATGAAATCAAGAAATGATAATGTATATATCCAAAATCTAAGTTCACAGTTTATAGTCCATCTTTAATAGAAAAGATTCATATGCTTAATTTGTTAATTTTCATAAACCTGTCCTCCAATTTTTGTAAAAGAGTATTTTTTCTTTCTTCTTTACACATATCAAATGCATGTCAAGACATACGATAGGGCCTTCTTTTGACGAGTGGTTAAGCGGGAAACCTCAATTGAATACTGTTAACTCTTATCTAAGTCAACAGTTTAACATTCCATAAGAGAATTCCTTAGATTACTCTTATTAGTATAAACCGCATCAAAGCATGCGATTTATGCACTTTTAGGGAATGTATGTTTTATTTGTTACCCTTACAGTGTATGGATAGCAGGAGTTCATTTGGACGTTACAGCAGCATCGAGCATGTGCATGATACCCCAAGTTTTAGAAATTGGACTGCTGTATAATGCGTACAATTTAAAATGAGAAAAAAAGATGAACAAGTATCTTCACATATTTGGAACAGAAGCGTAAAACTTTTATAAACAGATAATTTCAGAAGTTTGACATTATGGAGTAAAGGAATAAACCTCTTATCCCATTCAAACAAATAAAAATTATGAAATTGACAAAATTGATAAAATCTACTCAAAAAAATAAGTAATAGAACATACATACATACATATATATATATATAGAAAGAGAGAGATATAGAGATCCATTATCACTTCAATAGTAAATTGGCAAATCATTAGCTCCGAGATGGCGCATAAAATGCAATAAATTGAACGATGTCTTTTAAAATTGATATCATAAGACAAAGTTAACTTGATAAAATGACTGAGTGAGCGTAGAACTGATAGTAAAGCACATATAATTAATTTAAAATAAATAATATATTATGTCATCAGTATGTATATTTCGAAAAGTAAAACGTAATTAGGCATACATACGAATAGTATTCATATTACGCATTAATGTGTTAATATTTTGAGAAGTAGCCTCAGGAAAGCGATACGGCTCATCATTAGCCCATGGCTTTCCTAAACTAGAAGACAAATTTTCAAAGCGCATTCAGGCCGTTACTAGAGTCACTAGTTTCATTGAGTATTTCACCAAGTTCTATAATTTTATAATGTTTAAGATATAGGTATTGCTTCCCCGACATCCTTCAAGTTGCAGACTGTGTCGGTGCAAGTAGGGATCTAGTCATAGTAAACTGCTTTGAGCAGTTACCGATACAGGACACAAGCAAGCGAAACCCAACGGTCATTCAGGGTCCTGCTATTTTGGCCATAATATTAGCCTTATTGTGCATTTAACAGATAACATATTTCATAAATGTAGTGAGAATCCAGAAATGTATTGTTCATCTAAGTCTTTCGTAAAAATCCTACATAACAATTCATATGTCTCTGTCTTTGGTAAATCGCTTCAATTATACAATATGATAAACTTGTCACTCACATACTTTGATTTTGTGGAAAATACTTTGTGATCCGCGCTCATAACTTTTAATACGGAAGATTCTATAAACTCCATTATAATTCCTGGATGTCTAGATGCATTGCATCCCATTATTTAATATTATGTGAGTCTAGTAAAGTTGACCTAAAGTTTCAGAATTTCAAGTCAAATGTATACAAGATATAGAGGCATACATTTCAATATAAGATAGTGAACAAATAGTTATAAGACCAATACAATATACAGATAGTAAAATATAAGTAGAGATGCCGATTCGAGATACATGGAATAAATACAAATAAATAGCTTTGGATATAGCTAATGACATTGGATCTAAAATACTCGGTTACTAGTCAAAAGCATGTCCTTCAGTTTATTGGAATCTTTATAGCTAAATTTTCCGTTTCACTACAAAATTTTTTAATTTTTTCTAACATATTTCATTTTTTTTAATCATTCGAAAGGTATACACAAGCAAACATATAAACATTCACAGATATGAACCTATTTACTGGAAAAAGGTATATAAAAATAATGATAAATCATGAACAATAAATATAAGATATTAATAATTTAAAACGCTCCCGAAAGAATGTAATATAATAAATTCACTAAAACAGCTATTCATTGTGGTCGAACTCGTCCGGGTCACCCTCTGCGGCCAGCTTCTTTCCCGCACCCCATGATGAAAGTTGATCGAATGTTATAGATTCCTTGTTTTTCTTGTCAATATCTTTGAAAATCCTTGAAGCACTGCCAATCCTCAAACCCCACTCCTTGAGATTCGGAACAGCCTTTTCAAAGTCATCAAAAGTGAACATATCCTTGCCCTCAGGAAAAAGATCATCAAGCATAATTCTCAATTCAAAGCGGAAGTAAATGTAAGAAATAATCAAACAAAATTCACGATAATTCGCTTTGTCTGGATTCTTCTCATCTCCGAGGAATTTCTTAACTTTTCCGAAAGAACGCCTAACCACATATCTCAAACGAGATGTGAACTCATCCAAATGAAGTTTATCAATCAAACCCCTCAGCATCTCATCCATAGTGATCATCTCGGCATCTTCTTTGTGTAGGCCACCGAAAAGCTCCTCACGAAGAGCTTTGCCTTGAGAAGTTTTCATGATAGGGAGTTTATCCTTGATTCCTTCCCACGCTTCCTTACGCTGTGAAACTGTCCTTCGCTCTTCC
>AIHY01001584.1:0-13806 GCA_000331125.1 Phytomonas serpens 9T
ACCGCTTAATACGGATTGGAAGCAAGTCATGCACAGACGCCTCGAAGAGTTAGCTAAGGCACAAAAATATGGTGACTTTTACTTTTTGGATCAAGAGCCACATGGCGTTCCGTTAAGTGATATTGAGTTTCAGAAGAATCCCATTTTCGAAGGATTATGGAAGAAGCGCCAGTTACTTATCGAAAAGGATCCCGTTGGTAACGCAGAAACTATCCGCAGGCTTGAGGATGAACTGAATAGAGTTGTGCGAGATATAGCGCGCGATATTAAGGAAAAGGATCTGGCAGGCCTGAATCAGTGCCCTGAGGGTATTCCGTTACCCCTGCTTCGTGTTCGGGAAGGTGAGGAGATGAAGAACCTTATTTCTGAGTTTCGTTCTGCCAGACGGAACCCGAATATGCAGGCCCAAGCAAGTGCTATTGAAAAGCAGATGGATAAGAGGGTACATAGCCTGGCAAGGGCTGTGTTGCAAGCCAATCGTGATCGTTTACTAGAGCAACAGATTGAGACCATCGATGTAGGAGATCTCCCCTTGGACGAGGACAAGATTTTCCGTGATTTAGAAGTGAGGTTGGCCACTCTACAACTTCAAGATCCAGTGAAAAATGCGGATGCTATCGAACGGCTAGAAAAAAAATTAGCTGAACGCGCACATGAGATCGCAAAGGCACAGGAGATGGACAACATGCATGACTTTGAGGTTGAACCAGAGGGCGTCCAACTCTCTATTCTACAACCTCTCAATGATCCAAAGATACGTGATATGTTGCGACAATTACAGAAGCTAAAGAAGGATCCCGTTCTAAACGCGGATGAAATCACACGATTGAAGGCTGACATAAACTCTCAGTTGCATGAGCTAGCGAGGCAGCAGAAGGAGGAAGATTTATCTGGGCTGGAGCCCCACCCACAGGGTATCCCGATTGCGCTTCTTAATCTACACGACAACTCGCAGTTTGCACAGATGGTAAACAAATTACGACTGCTGAAAGCCTCGGACGAGACAACCCCCGAAGAGATAATTTCCTTGCAGTCAAAAATGAACAAATTGGCATCTGAAATAGCGGGTTCCATTCTGAAAAATGGTCGTCATTATCTTCCTGAGACGGTCGAAGATATTCCCATTCGGCGTCTTGATTTAGACGGGGACGAAAGATTCAAACAATTGGAGTTGCAGCGCGCTGTCCTTCAGCTAACCGATGAGAAGGCCAATTTGAAAGCAATTCGCAAGCTTGAGGATTCACTCTTGGAACGTGTGGAGGAACTGGCCCGCGAGCTCAAATTGAAGGATTACGAAGGACTGAATCCCAATCCGCATGGCATCCCGTTGGACTTGCTTGATCCGCACAAGGATCGCAGCTTTTCTAATATGGTTGAGGAAAAGGAGAAGATGGCAAGATTGCGGAAACAAGAGTTGGTGGCTCCAATCTTGCGCTCTCTTAATGAGATCACGGAACGGCTAGCAACCCGTCTGATGAAAGGTGATCGTGCGTATCTGGCACCTGAGCCTGGTGATATTCCCCTTAACGAGCTCCCTCTCGATACCGATGACGAATTTCGGGAAATGGAAGTGAAGCGGGCGGTGTTGAAGGCGCGCGATCCAATTGGGAACGCCCAAGCGATCGTTGAGCTGGAGAAGCGCCTGAATGAGCGAGCCTACAAACTATCGCTCGAGTATCTAGCCAAGGACCGCGGGTATCTGGATCCATGTCCAGAGGGGGTACCCCTTGATATCCTTCCCTTGGATACCGACGCCAGGTTTCACCAAATGGAAACGAAGCGGTCGAAGCTAAAGATGCGGGATGCTCTTATTGATGCTGACATGATAAGCGTTCTGGAGAAGAGTCTTAATTATCGGGCCGCGGAACTCGCAAGAAAACAGATGCAGGATGACCTGGAGGGATTGGATAAGGAGCCAGAGGGTTATCCCCTTGAATTCCTTCATCCTCATCATCATGAATCGGTTTCGTCTTTGATGCCGGAGCTGCGCAATGCGAAACAGCAGGGCGATACGCGCAAGGTTAGCCATATCCAAGATAAACTTAACAGATTGTTGAAGCAAATAGCCAAACAACAGATTGTGGAAGATCGCGCCTTCCTAGATCGTACTCCAGAAGGTATTCCGATTGAGCTACTCGACCTTGATAACGATACAATCTTCCGAGAAGCAGAGAAAAACGCCCGGGCCCTTCAGTCATTAAAGACGCGCCAGAGTGCAAAGGGAGGGAGATCCAAGCATATTGGTAACGAAGGAGTTCTTAAAGAGCGAAAATCCCTTATGAATAATCGAGTCCATGAAATGGCGAGGGAGTTAATTGAGAAGAATCGTGGCTTTTTGAATGCAACTGTTGAGGGTGTTCCCGTAAGTGAAATTCCTCTGGATAATGATCCCCAATTCCGAGATCTTGAGAGCAAGCGCTTGCGCTTGTTGCTTTCCGACAGAGATGCTAATAGTGATGCAGCGGCTTCAAAGCAAACGCAATTGATGGAGTTGGAGGAAAAACTATTGAACCGCGCATCTGAGCTTGCAAAAAATGTTAAGCATAGGAATCGCAGCTTCCTCCGTCCCACTTCATTCGGCATGCCGTGGGAGCTGCTGCCCTTAGATTCTGATAAAATATTTGTCGCTACAGAAAAGGAATTGCGGCAGCTTCTAAAAGGCACTTATTCTTCTAATTCAGTAATACCGCTTCAGAATGTTCTTCAGAAGCGTGCCGACCAGTTGGGTGAGGAGATGGTTGTAGGCCAGCGTGGGAAATATCTAGACCTATCTGATCTCAAAGTTGAAATTGAGGATCTTGACCTTGAGAAGGACGACGAGTTTTCATCCATGGAGCTGCGGCATGCAATTTTATTAGCTGAAGACCCTTATAAAAACCATGAGGAGATTCATGAGCTAGAACATAAGCTGAACGAACGTGCCCATGAATTGGCGAAGAGGCTGATCCATGCGGATCGGTCATTTTTGCCCAAGGATTTCTTTTCTATCCCAACCGAGGATCTTCCTTTGGATGAGTGCGAACCGTACATAAAATTGGAGCGACAGTACCGAGCGCATCGACGGGCGAAGAAGGTTGATCTACTTCCTTCAGATGAGGAGCGAATGAAGGCTTGTGTGCGGGAGTTAGCCACCAAGGTTCTTGAACAGGATCTGAGTTGCTTGAAGGATGCCTACCGTGGAATCCCCAATAAGGAACTTCGTTTGCCTGAAGACCCGGAGTTCCGTTCTCTAGCGTGTCGTCGTCGCCAGTTTCTATGGGGAAAAGTCAAAATGAATGCGTCTGAAGTGGCGTCTATCGAGAAGAAGATGGATAAATGCGCGGCGGATATTGCAGACGACATCATCGTGAAGGAGCTTGCCTTTTTGGATCCCGAACCGGAGGGTATGATGTTCGAAGATGTGCCTCTCGATAGCGATCCCGTTTTCATGCGTCTAGAGGCGGAGTACCGCCGCCGCTCGACTGATCCACGCTTAACATCTCAAAACAAGGAAGCGCTAAGGGAGCTTCAGATCGAAATGAATCAACGTTCCCACTCTTTGGCAGCTGCCGAGTTCGCGAAGCGGCGTACATTTATGGATCAGGAACCAGAAGGCATTCCGTTGTCGGAACTTTGCCTTGACGGGGATCCTGAGTTCAAGAGTGCTGAAATTACCAATTACCGAAACCAACGACTGGAGTCTCCACGAGATAATGTCGACGCAGAAACACGGAAGCGCATGAATGATCGAGCACACGAACTTGCCCTTGAGCTGATATCAGCGGATCGCGCCTTTTTGGATCCAGAGCCAGAAGGCATCCCACTCAGAGAGTTGCCATTAGAGGAGGATCACGTGTTCCGAGAGCTTGCCATCGAACGACGACGTCTTATGAAAGCCCAGCGACAGGGGAACTCTAACGCGAACTATAAAAATATCGAACAGAAGATGAACCTTCGGGTTCACGAGCTGGCGCATCGCTTCCTAGAGTCTGAGCGCAAATTCCTCGACCCGAGGCCAGAGGGTGTGCCATTAGCGGATCTCCCGCTAAATTCAAGTGCCCCATTCTGCCACCTCGAAAAGGAGCGTCGGATGATGAAATGGCAATCTAACTGTAATCCTGCGCAGATCGCTGCTGTGGAGGCGGACTTGAACGATATGGCCCGAAGAATCGCACTTACCATGCTGCTGAAGGAGCGCGTATTTTTGAACCCGGAGCCGATGGGAGTCCAACTTGAGGAGCTCCCTCTAAACTACGACGAGATCCTAAATCCAATGGAACATGAACGCCGAGTTCTCCTCAAGGATCCCAGGTCCAACAAGGCTGCCCTCAGCGAACTGGAGGATGCAATCGCGGAGCGGGTTAACGTGATCGCGGAGCAATATCTTCAGAAGGAGCGAGAGTTCCTGGACCCAGAGCCTGAAGGAGTGCCGCTGAAATACCTCCCATTAAGCACAGACCAACCGTTTCACAATATGGAACTGCAATACCGCAAGCTGCGCCGTACTCATGACCCTGAAAGGTCGGAAGCTGCAGAAAAATTAAAAAGGAAGATGAAGACTCGAACGTACGAATTGGCTAAGGAACTGGTAAACAAGGGGCGGTCCTTTTTGGATCCGGAGCCGCTTGGTGTGCCCATTGCGGATCTTCCTCTAAATTACGATGAAACCTTTCGAAAACTAGAGGAGCAGCGGCGTGCCTTAAAGGAAAGTGATCCAAGCGATACGAATGCTACCAAGAATGTCGAAGCTCTTCTCAAAAAGCGCACCTACAAGTTAGCCGCTAAACTGCATAAGCAGGAGCGCTCTATGATGGATCCGGCACCGCTTGGTATTCCACTTGAAGACCTTCCCCTCGATGAAGACCGTCAGGTTCTTGAGCTTGAGCGCACGCGTCGTCATCTGGTCAAGAACATGGATCCTAGAGTCAATACAGGAGTCATAAATGAAATTGAAGTGGCTTTAAATCATCGCGCGCTCGAACTCGCATCAAAGGCATTGAATGAGAGTCGTGAGCACCTTGACCAGACACCTTACGGCGTCTCCTTAGAGGACTTAGATCTCAGCAGGGATGCGAAGTTTCACAATCTGGAGCTGGAGCTCTATAACGCTAAGAAACGTGATGAAGGCCCTTCGGAAATCACCGCACTGTATGGGAAACTGACCGAGCGTCTATATGAGCTGGCGGGTGACTTTGTTGCGAAAGAACGCTACTACCTGGACCCAGAACCGTCGGGTATTCCTCTTGCGCAGCTTCCACTCAACACGGACCCTCTCTTTCTTAAGATGGAACAGGAGCTTCGTTGGTTGGTGCGGCATAAAGATAACACAGGTCGCGCAGATAGCTTAAGGCAGCGCATCCAGAAGCGAGTCCAAGAGCTTGCGTTGGAGATCTATGGTTGGCAGGATGTTGAGTTTCACGAAGCCAACAAGCACCACGCCCCGAAGTGGCCCCGAATTGGAGAGGTATTCCCAGGAGTTCGTCAGTCGCACTTGATTCCCGATACGTTCAGCCCCTCAGATGTGACGTCATCACCTCAAGGCTCAGGCTACATTGCGCCCTTTATAGCGGCACTTGCACGTTACCCAACGTTATTGACACGTCTCTTCGAGGTCCAAACTCAACCCATGAATTCAATCTATACCTTCACCTTTTTTGACTACGACAGCAATCCTGTTTACATAAATGTGGATGATCGTATACCGTGCAATGAGGATCTTATGCCTTTGTTTGTGCAGTCCCCAAAAGGTTTGATATATCCGTTCCTTCTGGAGAAAGCCTACGCGAAGTTTGTCGGTGGCTACGAAGCGTTGAAAAGTTGCTCAGCACAAGAAACCATACGAGACCTTACTGGTCGCCCTGTTGTGTTCACTCCGCTAGAACGGTGCTTATCTAATGCGGCTAATATTGGCGATTACGAGTCCGTCGAATTTTGGCAAATCATTATGGACGAACTAGCCAGCGGAAATATCATCTTGTGCTTGTCGAAATCCGAGAGAGGTGAACTCGATGGCATCCACCCTATGTGCTACTACCCGATAGTGGATGTGGTTCAAACATTAAAGACTAGCGACAACCCTGCTCACATCGTAGTGAAGATCTTCAATATCTATCACAACAATGGCACTGTGTACAATGGTCCACTTAGCACATCGGACACAAGCTGGAACTCAACTCTTCAACGCGTCTGCAAGTATGATCCCCAACGCGACACCAATATTATATGCATGCCATTGCCAACATTTATCCGAAACTTCACCAGTCTGTACAACTGCTACATTAATTGTGGGACCCGAATGACCATAGAAAGTGCATGGGATCGGCACACCTCTGGAGGTAATCCATCGGTTTCATCCTTCCGTAACAATCCGATTTTTATTCTGGAAAAGAAGTCTACGCAGGCAACAATCGTGTTAGTTGAACTGCGTCGGCGTGAACCGTCATGGGTCGACCTGGAGGGCACCAAACACTATGCGGAGGCCAGTGTTGCGCTTTTACAGCCTGCGAACCCTAATACGCCCCCGACACCGCTTATCACCAACAGCACCCATTCGTTTGTCCAGAGGGGCATAATGATGGATACGCGTGATGTGTGCATGATAATGGAGCTCCCCCAAACCGCGATCTCTTATCTTGTTCCTTATACTATGAATGCAGGGCAACTGAGTAATTTCACCCTTTCCGTGTACTCGGACCGCTCAAAGGTGGTGAATCTTATGCCACTAAAATTCCCCGGCCTCTCTCGCACGCCCACATCTATCCATGTGGTTCTTTCTCCCGGTGGGGATGCTGTCCGGATTGATTTCACCGTAAGCGCACCTGGAGATGTGCACGCTCTCCTGCGTCAGGAGAAGATCACGGAGGTGGTGTCCGTGAATAATAGCGACATTGCTGCTGAAGACTCAATCTCGATGACGGCATTCACAGAGAGTGGTTTCAAGATTGCGAGTTCTGGAGAACCAACTAACGCGAGAGAACACTCTATGGTGCTTAAAATTCCCCAAGCGGGTCGATATGCAGTGCTGTTAAACTCACCTAATGAGCCTACTACGGGCAATTGCCCCTGCTTGCTTTCCCTTTATACATTCAAATGGATCACAATCAAGTTTGTACCGACTGCCGTCGGTGTAAAGCCTCTGAAGCTTGGACGACATTCCCTTCTTCCTAAACTCTCACCCGGCGGCTCCTACATGCAACCTCAGTCGTTAAAAGCGGCCCCGGCGAATGACAGTCAGACATGCGTGTTACCCTCAATCGAACGGAACCGAACTTACTCCGTACATCCCTATCGCTCATAGTATGAATCTACAGTATAATGGATTCTCGTTTATTTGTGGTTTCTATAAGACCATCATGACTAAATATCAAATGTATTTTTATTGTTACCTTATTTTTATCAAACTTGTATTTACATTGATTACGACTGGCATCCATTGCTATATTCGTTGTTATAAAGGGCGGTGAAATCCTTGCGAAGCCATGTACTATAGCATTACCATTAAGTATATGACTTGAGGGTGTTTGATTTTGTTTTTCGGACATACTTTATCGCCGTTGAATTTAATTATCGGTTTTTATCCATCCCACAAAACTGAATCGAGAGTTTGGATTTAAATTAAATCATTGAAATTATTTCTTTTTGTGAATATTGAATTTGTAAAACTTTATATCTTTTCCCAAATTACTGGGTCTAATGCGTAGCATTAGCGACATTGTTCGTATAGTTTACCCAATACAAAAAAAGCAGTGAGCCAAAAAAGTAGCCCTGAGGAAG
The DNA here is from genome assembly GCA_000331125.1 of Phytomonas serpens 9T. Lineage (NCBI taxonomy): Eukaryota > Euglenozoa > Kinetoplastea > Trypanosomatida > Trypanosomatidae > Phytomonas > Phytomonas serpens. The sequence goes on from AIHY01001584.1 coordinate 7,753, forward strand.
GGACATCATGGTGGTAGGTTTACAAACGTTGAATATAGGTGACTTGTTTTCAGAATGCACAGGTGAAGTTGAAAAGTTAGTGCATTAATATTTACACCTTCTCCTTGATGTGCATACAGTTTCTGACAAGTAATGAACCATTATCAAAAAACACTTTAATGTTGTACAGATCGTCAAACGAAGTAGTAAAGGTGACTAGTACTTATGACATTGATTTTATTGTTTTGTTATCAAAACGCAGATACGCATATATTTATCTTTATATGTTATTACTTCCCATTGATGTATTCAAAATCAAAGGTAATTATACCTTAAGGCGCCTATATGTGCATATAAAGATTTGCTTGAGGTTATGTATTGTTGGATTACTTCCAAATAATTTTATTTACCTCTTCCTTATTCAGGACATTTAATTTTTTATTCGTTTAATTCCCTGAAATATTGAATAAAACGGGGCAAAAAAGTTTAACATAATGTAAATTTTCCTATTCTAATAGTCATTCTAATTTTCCATAAAGTTGGTTCTTTGCGCTTGGTAGTACTAAGCTATTTATTAATGTTTAGTAGGGTTCTAAATCTACCATACTATATGGAGACTTTCTTTTGTGAAATGTTGTGATCATTCGTTATGTAGAACGCATGTATGGAATATGACAGAAAAAGATTTTTTATTGCACATTTATCATTACAAAAGAGCCTGCAGGTTTGCGTAAAAAATGAGCCTCACATCAATTTTTTTAAATTATTTATGTCTTTTTTTAATATATTTTTAGCCCCCGATTAGAATATAAAAAATTAGGCATTTAGGGAAAACTAGCCTGATCACGTATAAACGAAGAAAACGAGTAAGTAATTTTGCGTTTACTTGCTCGTGTGATCTTAAGCGTTTTGAGAATAAAAGAAGGACCCGTTAATCGCTCTTCGACCACCCTCCCGCACTTCCCCTTCCCCCTCCCCCTCCCCCCCTTTCTCTCATACCTTACAATCCCTACCTGCATACCCACCCCTTACGCACGAAATGAGTTGCCAGCAACGCCTCCCCGCCGACGGCTCCCCGGCCTCCGCCGCGTACACGTTCCAGCAGCCCCCACACGGCTTCTCCCCCCCTCGTTTCCGCGACCCCGGCGGCACCGCGGGCCACACCTACGGCAACGTCATGTACGACCGCCGGGTGTACAGGGGAAACACCTATGCCAACCCCGTCATGACGAGCGCCGCGCGTGCGGAGATGCACCAGCGAGAGATGGAGCAGGCCCAGCGGCAGAAGGCCCACTCACAGCGGGTGGCCTCCATTAAACGTCGCCGGCAGCTCGAGGCGGCGCGACGGCGGCTCGCGACGCCGGACCCCCTGGAGGGCCACCACCACATCGACGTCCAGACGGAGCCGTACCTGGAGGAGCTGACGGACCCTGTCCAGGTGCAGTCCCAGGAGACCCAGACCGACCCCCTGCTCGACCGTCCCCCCACCCCGCTCTTCGTCCCGAAGAAGACCGGGCGGGACACGGAGACGCAGATCTACGAGGGCGACCTCTTCAGCTTCGACATCGCGATCGAGCCGATCCTCGAGGTGATGGTCGGGAAGACGCTGGAGCAGGCGATGCTCGAGACGATGCAGGAGGAGGAGTTAGAGATGCTGCGCCAGCAACAGCTGGAGTTCGAGCAGCGCCGGAAGGAGGAGCTGCTCGAGGTGCAGAAGCTCGAGGCCGCCGAGAAGCGGCTTTACGAGGAGAAGGAGCGGCGCAAGCAGCAGGAGATCGACCGGCTGCAGCGTGAGAAGGAGACGCGGGAGAAGCTCCAGGCTCGGCTCTTCGCGAAGGCATACATGGCGAATATGGAGAATCGCATCATTGCCCGGCTGCAGGATGAGGGCTGGTTCGCCGATCGCGTTCTCAATGAAGTAGAACTTAACTTCATGCCTTGGCTCATGGATGAGGTTGACAAGGAGTTGATGAAGAAGGAGAAGGCGCGCAACTTAGTCGACGAACTGATTCACCATGTAGTGCGGTTGAACATGAAACAGTTAGAACGTAGCTATCAGTCGCAGGAATCGTCCTAAAGGTTTCGCCGGGTCCACATCCCTTTTCCCACTTGTCTTCTTTTCCCATGCCTCTCTTTCTTTCACTACTCGATAACTTTGCTCGAGTTAGGTTTCACTTTGCTTGCTGTTCAACGAAAAGTAACAGATGGCATTCCCTGATCGTGCCTCTCCTTTTGTACATTAATTTTCGATTTATCCCAAGGGGGGTTCTCTTTCAGTTTCTTTTATATTGAATGCGTCATGACAAAATGAATTTCGTACGATCTTTTGTCTTATTCCTGGTTTTGGCGTATCCAACAATATAAGGTGAGGAAGTCACTATTTTATGATGACTTTAGGAAATGAAAAACCCTTATATGAAGATAACGTATGCGGAATAAAGAGAGGATTCGTATAGAATCAACGTCCAAGGAGAAATCGTGCAAAGTTCCGGGGAGCTCTTCCTTTACGCATTGCCATGAACAGAAAACCAAATATATGTACTCATTACCATTTGAATTTACGATTTTTCCCCATTTCTGTATTATCGTCACTACCACGTTTTTTCGGGTAGTGGTAGAGTTCTAGGAAAACGTAGACCGATGTTTATACTCATGCTCCTTAATTTATTTATTCTGAACCCCCAACTCAAGAAGTAGAATTGCCCCTATTTTAGTAACCGAATGTGAAAGCGAATCTTCACACTTTTTACTCTTATTGTTTTTGATCTTTAAGCTGTAGAAGAGTAAAATATCTTATTTTCGTAATCAACAAAATCCATTAGTATTATTATATATATACATATATATATATATATATATGGTTAATGCCGCCACGCAAAAGCATTTCTGAAGTTCTAGATGCAGTTGATTGGGAGGCACTTCGCACTCGGTATGAGCCTGTGGAAGTGTTAGGTGAGGGAACTTACGGCATTGTATTCAAGGCTCTTGACATATCGACAGGAGCGGCGTATGCCATTAAAAAAATACGTCTGGAAGGGCTCCGTGAAGGTGTTCCGCCGACTGCAATACGTGAAATCACCCTACTACACGATCTTAGGAAGCACCCTAACGTGGTGCGGCTGCTCAACGTACTATGCGAGAAGCACCGCGTGTATTTAGTCTTTGAATTGCTCAAGGAGGACTTGCGCGTCTTCATTCGCCGTCATCGCCCCTTGCCATCACAAAAGCCAGTTAATGGTTCAGTGCTGCCCTTGAGCATGGTAAAGGACTTCACACGGCAGATGCTGCATGCCTTGTGGAGTTGCCATAACAGTCGCATTATACATCGAGACCTAAAACCTGGAAATGTGTTAGTTGCTGAGCGAAAGAACCCCAATACCGAGAAGATCGAGTATTACGTCAAGCTAGCGGATTTCGGGCTATCCCGAACGTTCGAAATGTCCGTTGAGACTTATACGCACGAGGTGATGACCTTATGGTATCGCGCCCCGGAAATTATTCTAAATGCACGGCATTACAGTTCTTCAGCTGATGTTTGGTCACTCGGGTGCATTGTGGCCGAGATGATCCTTGGTAACTCTCTTTTTTGCGGTGAAAATTCGAAGGATCAGCTAAACAAGATATTTTATGTTGTTGGAACCCCCACGGAAGAAACTTGGCCGGGTGTCACCAAGCTGCCCGGGTATAACACACAATACTTCAAGATTTACCGTGTGGCTCCTCTGCCTACGCGTTTGCCCGAGTATGATCCCAAAGCTGTCGAATTTATTGCCTTTTTGTTGCAAACGAACCCTCAAAGCCGCCCAACGATTTCAGAAATATTTGATCACCCCTTTTTGGCAGGGGATGACTAAATAAACTCCATGAGATGTGTGTGTGTGTGTGTGAAGGGCTAAGGGAGGGGGAGGGGAGAGGGAATAAAATTTCAAAGGTCAATCTTGTGATGACGACACCCCTCCTTTTTTATATATATTTTTCTAATTGTTATGGTTTTAAATAATTATGAATGACATAGAATTTCGATATAAACACGACATTGATACACCATGGTTCACAAAAAGATTATATTTATTTTCGGGTTGTTGCAATACTTCTTAGTACAACCTGCATCATATACTTTTGCATTTTAGATGCTTAATTTGTTCATTTACACCTAAATATATTAATAAAATATTTGATCGAGGAGGTATAGACTTCGTAGTATTACGGTTAAGGTATAACAATACATGTCACGCCACTAAGTTGATGCCAACTCATGTAACTTCTCTGCTACAGTTATGCCCAGTCAACCTCTTACAATTCGCAGGTGCATTTTATTCTTCTTGAGAATTTCGAACACTGCAGAGAGTGTCTTTAGATGAAGAAATTACACCATACTGGAGAAAGGAAAGCTATCTCAAAATGAAGATCATATAGTGAGATAGAAAAGTTTTTTTTTTGTTGCGAAGTTTGTGATTCTTTAGTAAAATCTATAAATCAATTTTTGTAATTGATAATAACGCTCCTTTTTTCCCTTTAATTACATGCTATTTGCCCAGTGTGCTGCCTTTGTTGATGTATACACACATTCACACCAATAACTCATCTTCGATTTTTCTTCCTCCTTCTTTACTTCATTCATGAGTGCATATAAACTCGCATACACGTCCAAGATGTCCGAGGAACAAGACGCAAATAAACCTGAGACTTCTGTAAAGCAGACGGTCTCTTCACTTAAGTCGCAATCGATTGTTTTAGACGATAATCATGATAATTTATGTGGCATCTGTTTCACAGAGATACATCCCACTGAAAATCCACGTGGCCGACTGAATTCATGCAATCATAAATTTTGCTCGTGTTGCATAAAGGAATGGGCTAAAATGACTAATGTGTGTCCGGCCTGCAAGGCGCGTTTTACGCGCATCTTTACCCTCACCTCTCCAGGTAACGAGGAGGAGGTTACTAAGGTCCGAAAAAGAAATTATAAGGCTTGGCTAGAAGGAGAGGAAGACGAAGACGACGACGAGGGAGAAGAATTTCTAGAGTCCCAACTGGAAGGGGTGGCCAGCAGCATCGCTCTTTTTTCGGACGACCGCGAAGGTGGCGGCGRCGACGACGACGCGGTGATGGCGCCAAACCCGTCTCCCCCTCAAGGGGCTCCTGACAAGGCAAATATGGTCCGCTGTGATGTGTGCCATCAATATGAAAATGCCACCCGCATCATCTTTTGTGATAGCCGTCACTGCGTCTTTGCGGTGCATCTCGACTGCCTGGGGTTGAGTGAGCACCCGTTGACGTTTTTCTGCCCCACCTGCGCGGAGCGACGGCGCGTCGACGGGGCGGACAATTCCACTCCACCCTCGAACAAGACCCCCCCGGAGGATTCCACCCCATCGACGCCGATTTCCTCGTTAGCCCCGCCGTGTCCGGCCCCCCTCCCATCCCCGTCTCCACCCCAGCGGCGGCCGCAACCCCTTCGTGGAAATCCCCCTTYGAACCGGCCCCGCCCCCCTTACACGGCGATCCCACTCAAGCAGCCAGGCCTCCCCCATCGTCCCCGTCCCCGTCCCCCCGTCGAGGAGCCCCCGGTGGACTTTTCCAAGCCCGTCCTTCCCTTCACCGGGATGTCCTCTGTAGGCCCTTTCGGGGAAAGCCCAGGGGTGGGGGGGGGGTTCCAGGCCCCCTCCTCTCTGTTACAAGGGGGGTTCCAGCCCCCCTCTCTGTTACAAGGGGGGTTCCAGGCCTCCTCGGTGTTACAAAGAAAGGGGCGGCAGGCCGGGGATGACCTCTACTTCCTCCGTCCCAACCCCCACGCCCTACAGGCGACGGCGGATTTCCTCCGTCTCGGGGAGGCCCGCTCCTACGAGGCGTCCGTGCGGCAGGAGCGAAAGGCCCTCCGGCGGCGTCGGGCCGCGGAGGCGGCGGCGGAGGGGGGGAGGGGGGGGTTCCCCCCCCGTCGCCCCTTCCCCACCTCCTTTTCCTTCGGCCTTGAATACGAAGGGGAATTTGGGGGGGGATTTGGCGGGGGAAGGGGGGAAAAGCGGGGACGGACGGAAACGGGAGGCCCCGAAAACGACGACGCGGCGCCGCTGC
>AIHY01001618.1:0-10076 GCA_000331125.1 Phytomonas serpens 9T
AAGAGCGTTTGTGTTTGGGTTGGATAAGGAACAAGGCCTCTACGGCCCCCAATGTGAAAATACAATTGGAGCTTTTATACGTGGAACTTTGTTATAATTAACCTATCTCGACATTGTAAGGAAATAATTTTCAAGGGATAAGACACATCGTCAGCTAGGATACGTTTTTGTGACGATGCGACCATATAATAGTAGTAACCATAAAGTTATACACAACTGAAAACAAAGGTATTAAATTGGCAACACTCCAAAGACAATCGGGAATAATGTCATCAGAATTTCTGCATCTGTCGCCTTATTTAGCTTCATGCTTTAAAGGATATTTGGGGGGATCCCCCCAGTTGGTTTGACCTTGAAAAGCATGTGCTATGCACAAGCTCTCTCTATTACATCACAAAGAATGACGGTTAGAGATAAACTCCTGATTGTTTTTATGTCTAGGTACATTTTTCAGAGCTTCAATATAGAGCGCCTTTGGATGACTAACGAAAGGGAAACCCCTACAAGTCCTTGCTGTCCATGGCGTTAGACCTATTGACGTGTTTCGGTAGCCTAAACACGTCCTTCAAACAGATGTCGCGTGCCAGTCTTTCTTAGACTAGATTGAAAACAAGCGTTAACATATGAAACCGAACTGAATGTCGTACCCATCATAGGATGGGTAAATAAATAGATAGCATGAAAGACGTACAAAAATAGGATGCTAAATTGGCTAGGAACTTAGTACGATGCCAATAAATGGAAATTTTCTTTTTCTTCCTTAATTTACAGCATCCTTTTGAGCCTGGCAAGAAAATCATCTTACCTCCTAGTAGCGTGAATTTATCGAATAAACCACCACACAAAGAAAAGAGACTTGCTCGGCAAAGCATGCTTATCTGCTAAACATCCATCACATGTCAAAGAAAAAAGGGTGCCTTAAAGAATCTCTAGCTGAGATGCGCGACTTTGGATCTAAACTCAGCAGTTTTGTTAATAAATTAATCCCCGCTTCACTTGATCGCGGTAGCCTTTCCTTTAAGCCGCATCCAGGACGCTGCACAAAATTCACTTTTCCCCAGAGTGGTAGCTTTTCTACACCTGGCCATGTGGCCTCGCTTGGGGTCCCGAAGATGTCAAATATTTTGGAAATCTGATTAATGTCACCTTCACCTTGGAAGAATGCACCCCCAAAGCCACGTAGGATTTCCGCCAAAATACACCCCGCAGACCACATATCGACCTCCGCCCCGTATCGGCGCTGCCCAAACAGAAGCTCCGGAGGGCGATACCAACGCGAGGCAACCTCATGGGAAAGATCCTCCTCCCCCCACATACGGCTGAGACCAAAGTCGCCCAGCTTCAGCACCCCCTCGGCGGATAGGACGCAGTTCGACGGTTTTACGTCTCGGTGGAGAATGTGCTGCTGATGAAGGTAGTCCAGCGCCGATAAAAGCATGTAAAAAAGACGCTTACCATGTTGCGGGGGCAAAGGATTGTAAAATGTGTGGCTCCCTAGCAGATTCGCCAAGTCTGTAGTACACCGCTCCATCACTAATACCACTGATGAACGATAGGGGAACACCTCAAACGTACTTACAATGTATGGATGGTGAACTCGCATCGCTATGAGAACCTCACGAGCAACTGGATGAGGGATGCCACTATCACTATATGAAACACGAACAATTTTCAGCGCAACGTGGACATTCGTCTCTTTACATCTCGCCTCTCGCACAGTCCCAAACTGCCCTTCAGCGATAAGATTCCCTATAATGTACTTCTCCATGTCGCACTTTTCCCCCTCGAGACATAGCTAAGACTGATGAAAAATTATAGGACAGAAAGAAGACAAGCATATGGCATAAGTAGACTACACTATTTCACTAGACACGAAAAACATCTCTTTGGTTATGGATTCCCCTCCCCTCATATATTTAGTTTGTGATGTGAAACTCATTTCGCAGTCTTTAATTTGATCGAATGAAAGAGGCTCAGGAAACCTGACTACCGCGATGGAAAATTTGGCACTAGATCTATACAAATATCGGTAGTCATCGCTTGGTCTTATATTTTTTTTCGAAGAGCCTTTGCTCTCTGAAACATACTTTGTTTCTTTTCCGATGCCGTCAGCGGTTGGTCCGACGGCAACGGGGCTGGATTGGTACTTGGTGCGGAATTGCTAGTGCCATCAGCTAAGGCGGTGTGGTGTACCTTCTCATTTAGTATCGCTTCTGCAAGTTCGCCATTTCGTTTGTTTTCAGGACCCTTTGTACTATCATTCGCCGAAGGCAGAAATGCAAGGATTTCCATAATATCACTTGACTTTGTAGCCGTGTTCGGAATATTTTCCGATGACGACAACAATTTTTCAACAGAAACTAGTCTATCTTCTAATGACACTTTGTTATTTTCATCACACGTTGATCGCTCCATTGCTGTGGAAATATCGATTTCAGATAGGCGTTTAAGCTTTTGTCGCTCTTGCAAAAGATCTTTCCAGTAAGCATCCGCAGATTCATCTCTGGGACGAGGTTTAACAGGTCGTCGATTGGCTGCCTTGACGAACGCCAGCTTACGGTTATAAGTTCCATTCGAGGAGGTGTTCGAACCCTCATGGTCCGAGATCACTTTTAGTGGCTCTAACTCAAAATTTCTATGTTTCTTCAGACCCTGTCGCTGGTATCGCATGTTTTGTCGCGCCGTAACGGAAAAAAGAGGTTTCTCTAAAGAGTTATCGTCATCTGGATTAGACTCTGCTCCACTTTCAACATCATTGGAGTACGAGGACCCCTCGGATATCTCACGTACATGATCCTGTGGCAGCGATCGTGTCGGGTCAGCTGCAGAATTTTCAGATTTTTGAGTCGCCTTTTTCTTAAATGTTTTCAAAAAGCTAGATACATCCATTATGCGAATGAATGAAGCGTACTAGTACAAATTCCAAATAATTGGCCCTGAAAGAGTTATTTAAAAAAAAAAGGAAAAAAATGGGACCGGAAACTGAAGAGAAGCTTTTGTATGATGACATATACTCGTAAATTATAGTTATCTTTATGTAAACAAGCTTTCTCATTTTTATCATTTGGGGGGGAAGGGGAAGAGTGAGGGGCCTATGACTGTGCCGAGAAAGTATACATAATATGATCTAGCAAATCGTTGCGAGAGTCTTTGATAATTTTAGAAGGGCCACTCTCTTCACAAGTAGACTTGTTTACATTCAAACGTGGAGTGAATGCCCATTTAATAGGTTTATGGCACAATTTCTCTGAATTTCGGTGTTCCATCGGTTCATCGTCAGAATTGCTAAGGACGTCTTCAGATAAAGCGCGGGTTAATTTCGAAGGGAGTGATGCAAAGGCTTCCTCGATGAGGAGAGGTGTTTCTTTCAAAAAATTCGGTCCACAATGCGTTTCATACGACTCATCTTGTGTGCCAGCGAAACGATGTTCGGAGGTGAGTAACGAAGATGCGGCAAACTGATGTTGCCCATAGGGGTCCACGGGACCCTGTGAATAGACTGGATACGACATTGGAGAGAAGTCGACCTCCATCACCGATGGGGTATACGTGTCGAATAATTCGGGCTCTTGTTGTACAGTTCCGGGAGAAGTAGGGGGGTGAATAGTTTCATCCAATTCCTCGCGACTCTTGTTCGCAATGTCTATGACTAATTCAGGGAAATACTTAGGCATATATACACAAAGGTCATGTGACCTCAATGGTATCGTTTTGATAGCAGCACCTACTCCTGAAAACCCTTTGATATTTCCAAATATACCACATTCTAATGTTGTTTTAAACGAATTTTCTTCTTTATCAATAAAAGGTGTGCAGACGTCAAAACTAGGCTCACGATAAAAGATGGGCAAAACAACATTCACTTTGGGTGATGACAGCAGCTTCGAGGGATGCTGTTCGGCGTGACGAGGGCTACGTACATCACCATCTAGTAGCTGTTTCTGCTTAGATGTTATCTGTTGAAGGCGGGACTTCAGAAGCGAGCGTCTATACAAAATATTTACAAGGAGCTTGAGTTGACCAAATAACTCAGCCTTCGCGTTCATCGACGACAAAGGCTTTGAGGGAAACAGCATGGGAGCCTTTTCCTCTGTATGGGTATGCGCGTCAAGGGCAAGACAGACAAAATCGTATGCTAATTTACTTCGCACCGGTATATTCAAAACCGAATGGCTCTTTCTTTCGGCCTCAACAGCTTCATCACGCCTAACTCTTGCCTGATCAAGTTCATGTTGGGTGGGTTTGGAAAGACCAAGCCCTCCATGTGGCTCTAGAGAACTACTATTCATTCTAGTTAAAACGCCAAACGTGAAAATATAAGCGCAGTGCGGAAAAATAGGCATAACATTTTGCTTCAGATGTTATGGAAACATTGATAAAAGCAATAAACAAGAAAGGTGGATGGAGTACAAAGATGTACAATCTAAAATAGTGAAATATCACGCAAGCAAAAAAAAAAACTCTCACCTAATCAAAAACAACAACACCAAAAAGAGTTGTTCAATTAGCTCCAGAAAATTCGTCCGTAAGGTGTACATTTCTGGAGTATAATACACACTAAATGACGCAGGCTGGGAATGTCACTACCACCACCGCAAATTGTTATGGCACTCATACAAGATGCCAAGAAATGTTGACGGCTCCAAGCACAAACGTCTTGTATAGACTCTTCAAGCACAAAGAAATAGTGGGCAGCAGGTAAAACATGTTCGACGTTTGTAAAACATTCAGGGAAATCCACCAGTTCGTTTTTGTAATATTGACTCAAAAGCTCGTCAAGGCTAGACTCAGGGAAAGGGATGTTGCACAGACCAGTGCAGTACGAAATATGATCAAGCATAACGATCCCGTGGCAAACCGGTATGACACGCGTGCAGGTGTAGCCGAGGTCGACAACGATCGTCGCATCGCTTGTGCCATGGAGATGGGCGACAAAGAGCGGGAAGGAATCCATAGAGATAACCAACGGACTTGGGTATCGCGACAACCCTAACGTCTCTAAGATTCTAAGACAGAAACGCTGAAACTGAGGATGTTCGTCAGCATCAAAAAGTAAAATAACTCGTCCCACTGCATCCATTTGATATGTATACCAGAGAGAAAGGAGAAACTTGCTTAAGCATTCCATAAGAGAATCTGTGGTAGTAGTTTTCTCGCACTTTAATCTAGACACGGATTTGGGTGTGGCTAACACATGTGAAGAGAGGAACTGCTCCTCGGACTTCCAGAGTTTAGTTGTTTTGGCTCCGATATTTATAAAGAACGTTTCACTGGAGTCCATTACACTGCTATACATTAAAAAAGCTCCTACTACTGTCTTGAGACCGCATCTGAAAGGGAGAAAAATGGATAGGTATTAAAATCGAATCAACAGAGGGAACGAATGATCAAGCATGCAACATTTGTCCAAAGAACACACCAAGTATTTAACCGCAGAACAAAGATATTGAGAGCCACAAAAACTCTCAACAACGCCTATTTTCATGTTAGATTGTCTTCCATGATTTACTTAAGAAGCCCTCTTAGGCAACGATGAGGAATTAGATGAAGAAACCTTTGGTTTACTCTCCGGGCCTTTCGAAGAAGTGCCAGGTAATGAGGTAAACATGGGAAGGTCGGCCGACAACATGACTTTCTTGACCTTAGGGATGATTTTGGGTGGTACCAGTTCTTTGAGGATTGCTCTTTCTTTCCTCTTACGGCCATAAATACTATCTTTCAGCGTGCGTTCCATTTCCGTGACGGGCGCACGTTTCGATTTTTTCTTCCGAATTCTCTGCTTACCATGTCGGCCTGGCATTGTGAAAATAAACGCAACCGATGAAGGTAATATACAAATATGGTCTTTATGAGTCGAACTAACCGTAAAGAAATGATTTCTAGTATTAAGATTTGGTTGTGACCTTGGTTATGAAGCATTTGTATTTGGTGAGGCGCAAAACAGGGAAAAATGACCAAAAATTATTGCTTGCTAAATCGTTCATATTTTAGATATCATGCATTACAAATCAGCGGTTAAACTTCTTTCAACAATGTTGTGTCCAAACATGCACTCCCACCGCATAGACCTTCGGTAATGACGGTGAGCAATCCAACGGGCTAAGGTCTTGCTACTTTGTGAATATTATTGTAGAAAATCCGAAGCATCCCGAAACCAGCTTTTGTTTGAAGAAACAATGAGCTATACATTAGGGCAAAGAAAACGCCCCCGATAAAGCCTCGATTCTCCAGCCTAATACCTGTCTCTAGCTGTGACCCAGAATACCTTAGTTCAATGTACTCATTGTGTAAGCATTTCATAAGATACAAGATACCAAATAATGCGGGAGGCGCACGCTTTATTAGGGGCATGTATCCCCTTGGCAGTATTAAGGAAAGTGTCGCGAACCCAGCGAAAGCGCCATTACTTGCACATGCGTAGTTGGCAATGTTGTTCGATTTCACCCCGCTCTCTTGCATGCTGAACAGATAGCAATAACTAGAAAGCGACCCGCTTCCAAGAAATAGAAAGATCGAGTGACGCCAATTGATAACCAAGGTGATGGGCTTAACCAGAAGCCAAGACGCAATGCAGTTGACTACGCAGTCTCTTAGTGTATGAACATAGAAGCAGGAGAGTGGGTTTGGAAAAGAGGTTCCAGCTCTAGTAAGAAAAAGCTCCTGTACAAACGTGGCTTTCGACTCACCATAAGCCCATGATGCGTGAGTACACCTATTGTAGTGCCAAAGCATAAGTAAGATTTGTTCAGACGTTAATGTCGTAGCCAGAATTGAAGAAGGCAAATCTCGAAAAAGCACTCCTGTCAACATAGAGAGACCCATTTTGTTAGCTTAGTTTCCTCATTCTTCAGGAAAGAATTATGAAATGGGATGAAGTGAGGTGAGATATGGGATATGGAATGGAGAAAAATCCTTGTGAAGACCTTCCTTTCTTTTTGAAAAGTAGTTATGAAGAATGAAGAATCATTCCATTGAATTCAGAGCCGTTTCCATCAACAAATTCCATTACAAGACAGCGTGCTGAACGCAAATACCGTAGATACGCATTTAACATTTTTCAGTGGCTAACATTTGCATTAAATTCGTATTTCAGGTTGAGATTTATGAATAGTCATTATACTATACGAATATTTATATATACATATATACATACATATATATATAAATATATATATATATATAGATATACTTCTTGTTTTTTTTTGAGATATTACCAAAAAAATTTCCTATTGCAAGGTTGATAGCATTGATTTAGATACAAGCATATTTCTTGCGTCATTGCTAAATCCATTAAAAAGCACACTTTAGAATTATGTGTTTCTAAAAAAGACTAAACCATCCTCTAAATTTTGGCTTGAAACCGCCTTGGCATAAAAAGAACGTCAGACACCTTGTGCAGACGGAAGAGAGAGATCAAACGAACATCCTTATAGTTCGGTATATCATGAACATGCTTAAATCCTTCGAGCTCAATTATCTCACACATAGCAACTGCCTCCAACACCTTTGACCCCACCACCTGAATACAATCCAAAGCAGCTTCCAGTGTCCGACCATTCGCGATGAAGTCGTCAATCACAACCACACGGGAATCAGAGGAAAGGCTTCCATTTCGTACAAGAAGTGGTGGATTCGGCGCCCTTTTATTTTCTCCCTCCATAACGAAATCGCTCTCCGTTAGAACACCTCGCCTCATTGGTAGGAAGGGGATACCAAGTTGAAGGGCAAGAGGGGCACCAATATAGCACCCACATGAATCAATGCCAAGGATGTGCGTAGGCCCTTTCGAGCCCATCGCACGATATCGCTTTGCGAGCCAGTCAATAATAGTTTTGAATAGCTCTGGGCTTTCAGTGATGCTGGTCACATCATAGAGGGGTTTAAATCCTTTTGAAGAATCCAGCTTGCGGAACAGAGTCGATTTCTCACGTAAAGCAACGAATACGGGATGGCTCTTCTTTAGTGTGAAGTGGTTGGGGGTAATTTCGACAAGATCTTCCATTTTTTCCTTTTGAACACTTTTTGCTTGTGCGTATTAATGTGAAGTATTTTTTTTATTATTTGGTATTTTTTTCCGTTTATAGCTAAATAAATTCGGAACTGAGCTAAGAAAACAAAGATAATATTTGCTTTTTAAGTAAAAAATAAAAAGTTATCGAAGAGGTGCCACTTGTTATTTCATATGATCATTCGATAGCGCTTTAACGTAATCAGATATAATTTTTTTTTATGCAACGCTTTTCAGAAATTAATTAAAAAATTATCCAATTATTCAACTGAAGGAAATTCTTTATTTGCCCGAAATGCTGCTAATAAAATCAGATATAATATTTGTTCAACTTATCAATTATGAATAAAAAGATATATATATCTAACCAGGGTAGCATAAAAATATAATTTTAGATTACGATTTAAAAAAAAAATATTAGTTCAATAGTGGAATTTTTTCGCCATACTTAATTACACGTGGACCATCGTAGTTCTTGTAGTCACCACAGTTCTCATCATCAAGCACCTCGTAGGAAACGAATGCAAAGATGGAGACATCCTTGAAGCGACCATCAATGGCGGTATGGATCTTTTCAAGACAGCCAAGAAACGGCACTGCGAGGATACAGCACATCTCAATAGCCGCTGCTCCGCACGCATGGACGAGTTGCAGACCAGAAACCACAGTGCCACCGGTTGCAAGCACATCATCAATAAGTACCACACGTGAACTCTCCGTGATGCTTCCAACGCGCATCGTCATTTCCTCAAGTTCTTCCTCCTGGTAGTCCTTATCATAGGGTTCGCTTTGTATGATTACGCCGGCGTTTTTCCTTGCTTTACGCAAAAGAACAAACGGAATACCGAGCTCAATAGCAATCGCGGGGCCAAACAAAAATCCTCGAGCATCGAATCCCAAAATGTGGGTAGGAGGCTCAGCGAGGTTCCGGTAGCGGTTCACAAGAAAATCACGAATCTGTTTCATGCAGGAGGGTGACTCTGTGATGCTTCCGACATCAGCAAAGCGCGGGATATCACGTGGAGAGAACTTGGGAGTGTACCAGCGATACGTCTTCTTAATTTCTTGGGATAACGGGTCACTCTCCTCGAGGACAAAGTAATTGTTGCTTACCTCCTTGACAGACATGGCTTTTTAAAGATTTTTTTTTCGAAAATGACGATTAATTAAAACTTTTTTCTTTGCAAACCATGATATCAGACAGAAAGGGAAGTAGACAACGAACGCTTACAAATAGGACAAACAGCATTTAAGTATTACAGAAATAGACTAGTAAGAACACTAGAATAGGTCGGTTAGGATGATGCATGGAGCATTACCACTTCACCGTATTGGTAAGATAATTTACCCTATCCCTCCTCCCCTCTTTGTCTCTTTCCCCCGCCCCTCCTGTGAAGCAATTCTCCGATTAACACCTACAAAGAGCGTTGGGGGTTGACAATATTCTTAACAAATGCTTAATATGATTGTTTTTTGAGGCTACGCAGACCTCAAATCATTTCTAGATTTCATTAGTGCTTTTGCAACTAGTCAAATAAATGTGTGCGACTCGAAATCTACATGCGCTCCATTCGTTTCTTTTCTAGGCTGGTAACAAACTCGATGTCCTCTTCGTTCACCGCATCACGTCCCAAGCTGAGTGCCTGAGCTCGAAATAAAGCTGTAACAGCGGAAAAGGCGTTGTTATGCACCAAAGGATCTCGGTTATTCCATTTGGGGAACATTTCTGTGAGGTTCATCATAGCCTCCACAACCTTTTCTTGAATATTATTCTCATCGGACATGGAAGGGGTGAGATGATGTGTCCGAGCAAAATATCTGCGAATGAGCGCCATCTCAGAGTCCGATGCTGCAGCATCGGACGGTGTGCTGCTCGATGTAGATTGCGGCTCCCAGATAATTCGCAAGGGAAATTTTAAAATAGGATGCACGGAGGCATTATCGGTCGCAAAAAGGGCCAAAAATGCGAGATCCACAAGAATAGGTACGGTATGATACTTGTAATCAATGCTAAGCTTTTGTTTGTGAATGAGATCAAAGAGTAAATCACTCCATTGTGAACACTCTT
>AIHY01001660.1:0-12301 GCA_000331125.1 Phytomonas serpens 9T
CGAGGAAAAAGCTTTGCGTCGGCGTCTTGTGATTGATCTGCAGAACATCGCTACGAAGAAGGGGTTTTCCCTTCAAAACAATAACCAGCGGTCCGCACAGCTGGCACGTGTTGCGGAGTCTGTGCACGGATTGTCATCATTGCCCCACACATCTCCAGCCAAGGAACTAGCCAAAGGGGAGGTTGCAGATGACAATGAACTCGATGATCTTTACAAAGATAATGAGAAGAGTGCGACCAACAACCTGGAGCATCTGAATGTTGGAGATTTCAATAGCCTACTTCGTGTGGCGCGGTCTTCCGATGAGACCCAACGTATTTTAGACGTGATGGAAAAAATAGGAATTTCAAAGGGTCCTGAGACTTACTCGAGCATCATTGCCTCCTTGCATAATCCAGACTATCGCTTGACCAATGATTCTTCACATCTATCGACCCTCGAAGGAAAGGGAACGAATGGACTTAATAGCGAAAAAATCGCGAAAGCCATGGATGATGGCAAAACACAGTACGAAGATTACAAAAATCAGAGAATTGCTCAGGCCAAAAAATGGTTTGAGGCTTGCCCCGTTGCGCAACGCACTGCCAATGTGTATAACGAGATGCTCTACCTTTTGCGTGATAAAAGTCGTTTCAATGAATTTAACACCTTATTGGCAGAGTTCCGTGGAAACGCGCTCCGTGTCAGCGAGGCCATACAAAATAGCGCAGATGAAACGCGCACTGTCAAAACGTCGCAAATGCGAACATTCGTGCAGGAGGATAACCCAATTCTTCCCCCACAATGGCGTATATCACCTAACGCTAAAACGTATGAGCTTCTAATTCAACAAGCGCGGTATCTACAGGATTGGCAAGCTTTTTGGGAGCTTTGTGAGGAGATGCATCAGCAGAATATCAGAGGATCATCTCGTCTCTATCGACTTTTGCTTAAAGAGGTTAGTCAGCATCCCCCGAAAGGGGTTGAGCGTTCTGACGGGGGTATTCCGTCCTTTATCCTTAAACTAAGTGACCAAATGCAACGCAATGGTGTAGATATTATGTCTCTAGAGGAAGGAATTAGTCTAGTGAATGCATGGAGCGCGTCACGGAAAGGCAATTAATATGCATATTGAGGTGAACGTTTCTTGTTACTCTAGATTCAACACACCGGCATTTCACTCGAGAAATGGATATGAAAAGCATTAGAATTCCAAAAGAAGAAACGAAGGTATAGATCTGGTTTTTTTCTGATAAATATATAAACTCGACGAAAATTATTCTGAAACAAGAACTTCATTCCATCCTTTCTTCCCCTCTCTCGTTGAAGAGTAAACCTCATATTTAGCCCTTACCTTTTTTACTCATAGGCATTGTTTCACATTACTAATATTATGTCGGCAAGCGAAGCCTTGGCCCCGAATGACGTAGTTGAGGAGTTTTCCTATCACTGTGTGCTCTATGACATCCCCTTTGACTTACCTGTCTCGCGAATAGCGGAACACGTTGTACCATCAGCTGAATGTGAATTTATGAAGGAATTGGAAACCCTTCATGTGAAGTTTATATCACGCCAGCTTCACATATACAAAGAGAGTCTGGACACAAAGTTTGGTTTCCTTGACTATGAGATCCTCTCTGCAGGTGAACTCGGGCTGCAGGAAAAATCAAAGGTTCATCGCCTAGTCATCAACTGGATTGAGCAAGTCTTAATGTCGTCTCTTCAATCGGTCGGATGCAAAGTTCGAATTGCGCAGCCATGCCATTGTCGATCCGCAAGGAGCTTTTTAGATTCATTGGATAAACACTGTAAAATTACGACACCGGAATACACGGTGGATCCGCAAAAAATCAAAACATTTCTCTTATCCCGCATCGATTTCATCAAAGTTGATGATTGCGATGCGTCTTTAGGTAAGGCACAGGGTTGCAGCCAGGTTCTCGATGAGGCTTCACAAAAGACAGCAGGGTCTGAGGAGGCTAAAGTGGCGACCTTTTCGGTTTCTAGCCTATCCCCTAAAGAGATTATCTGGTTGAAGAGATCACTTCTGCAGTTTCCGCCGGTTTTGGTTACAAATGGTGACCTGTCAACAGCACATACCGATCAAATCCTTCTTTTAAACTATTTTCAGCAGGCGCTTGCACCTCTCATAAGCGTGTATGTAAGCAGCGTGTCGGATCCAGTTGAGATCACTGAAGAGAATAAGTAGCAAAAGGTAATCTAAAGTGTAATCACGAAACGACATTAAATATTTGTGGGAGGGTTTTCCTACTGTATAAGCTTGAAATATTCTACTAAACGGTATCTATTACTTATCTAAACCTTATTTTTTTTTTCGGATAATCCTCTCAGGATATGTCATGTGGTCAAATGATTTATTTCAATGTTCGATGATTCTTGAGAGTTCAGTTAAGATTTAGTGTAAGTTTTATTCACAAAAATTGAAATGAGGGCCAATGAAGAAGATATCCATCACGCCCAAGAACTGATGGAATTAGATACAATAGATTCCTTCGAACGATGGATCGACATTTGTGATGATATCAAAGTTATTGACTCGAATTCTAATAATATCTTACACCATGCCGCAAAGAAAGGCAATGTAAAGGCTCTGATGATTCTTTTGGATCTCGGT
This sequence comes from Phytomonas serpens 9T, assembly GCA_000331125.1. Lineage (NCBI taxonomy): Eukaryota > Euglenozoa > Kinetoplastea > Trypanosomatida > Trypanosomatidae > Phytomonas > Phytomonas serpens. Next base: position 2,615 of record AIHY01001660.1, read on the forward strand.
CTTGACATAGAAGCTCGAAACAACCGGATGGAGACACCACTGCTTTATGCTTCTGCTCAATGTGAATCTCCTTTCGCTGTTTTGGAGGCCTTGCGTTCACGCGGAGCATCGGATACCTCCAGAAATATTAAAGGTCAGACTGTTTATGACGTTCTCGTGATGAGGGGCTTGCATGATGTTGCGGTGGCGCTTTATCCAGGAGGTAAAAAAAGCGTATCTCCAGAATCTAAGAAAGTGGAACCTGTAAAAGAAGCACAGCCCACGATCGAAACGATGGCACCAATTGTCAAGGATCCCGTAGCGCCAGTGGTTAAGGATCCCGTAGTTCCAGTAGTGAAGGATCCTGTAGCTCCCCTGGTTAAGGATCCTGTGGCTCCCGTTTTCAAGGATTCTGTAATGCCAGTTGTAAAGGACCAAGCGGTACCAGTTGTCAAAGACTCTGCCTCACCCATCGCCAGTTCGAAAGACCCCCAGCTAAAGGAAGACACCACTTCTCAGCATCGGAAGAAGAAATCAAAGAAACGCAACCTCCACGTCTCTTTCGAGGAAGATAGGCTAGGACAGACGTTGGAAATGTCCTTGAGTGGGATGCTGAGCACACCGCCATCGGAAACGATCCCCCCAACCCCCCCTCGGCCCGCCCACCATGCGAGTATCGAGAGGGATAGGTTTATAGTGGAGCTCGAAGAGGCGAACACGCGTGGATTCATTCTCAGCACCTACTGGGAGGAGCTCCTCGGGTTGCATGCGGAGATCACGAATTCCCTGTATAGGATTGCGATCCCCTTTATGTACAACCAATCCTTTGTGTGCTCCTTCACGCATAGCGGCGAGGCGATGGAGGTGAAAATCCTCGGCGAGCGTCATGACACGGATGGGAATGTTTTCCTCCTTGTTTCCTTCCGAGCGCGATCTGGGTCGAAGTCGTGCTCCGGAGATCTTGACAATAGCTTCGAGGAAACTTTCCAATTTTCCCCTCCAATATGGGTTCCTTTAGAGGATGTCCGACATCTTGAGGAGGTGCAGCTCTACTTGCTGCAGATGGAGGGGAGCTTCCCAGCCTTTTCCTGTGGCTCCAACACGGGAGGGGCCGCCTTCAACTCGTTGGAAGGCCCCGACTACGGCATAAAAGGACTCGACGAGGATGAGCGCAACGCGTTGGAGCAGGAGCTTCGGCGTCTGCCCAAGCGCTACGTTGATGGAATTAATAACAACAGTAACAGCATGTTGTCCATGAGTTCGCCCTATCGCAAAGGCCTCGCGCGTTTATTTGAGGTAAAGGATGGGCTCACGGAGAAGAGGGGGTCATGCACGCCGGGACAATTTATAACCGTGGGGGAAGACTTTTCCGCTGGATCTGTGATGGCGTCCGGCGCCAGGACGGCAGCGCTTCCGATGACGGGTGCGAACACCTTCCCCGCGCGTCTGGGAGGGATAGGAAAACGAGAGGAGATGCCCACGAATTCATCATTACAAGCGCCGATCCCACCACCCTTAGCGGGGCCTCCAGCACGTTTAATGACGGCGCAGCCTCAACAACTGAACGGTGGTGTTGGAGCGGCTCTAAGGCTTTCTGATAGAGTGGATAAGGGGTTTCCTCGCCTGTCACCGTCAGCCTATGCGGTGCCAAAGTCTGTCGAACTGAAGAACTATCGTCTTAACGAAACTCAGCGTCAACAGTACGAAAAGTTTCTTCACATTTCTGCGTTAAACGCGTTGCAGAGGAAAGGGAAAAATCCTCTTTTTCTTCGGATGGAGCAGGAAAGGAAAGTTTCGTCAAATCTTGCGGAATGATCTGGATTATCATCGCTTTTTAGCTCAATTATTCGCATCCAAATGCACCATGCTTTCTGCCGCAGTCCTCCCTTCCTTTCCATTCACTGGCTCACCGCTTGCAGCTATTCTTTTATCCCCATTCTATTTCCCTTACCATTTATAGAATAATTATTTATTGCACATATATATATATATATATATATATTTACTACATGTATTATAATGGAAAGGGAGTGATCTAGTTGGAAATGGTAAAGCATGATGTTGCTATATTCCTTCCGTTAGATCTGACACTATCCAAAAGTAATAATCGCAATTGTATATCAATTTTTTTTTAATCATTCTGTAGAGTACGAGCACCTTGTCAGATTGTGGAGGTGAAGAAAAAAATGTAAGTTATGTGTTTGTTATTTCGAGGAACGCAACCTCTACCTAAAAGGGAAAAGGTCTGATGAATGCAGTCACTAGTAATGGTTTTCCCCTCGGGTACAGTGTAGACTGTTGCTATAGGGTGGAAAGAGCTGAAGAGGGGTGGTGTTTCGTTTAACCAGGACGTGATTTCTTTCCTTATTTATTACTAAAGAATTGCTAGGTGTCATCCCGTTTATTTAGAATAGCTTCGCTATGCAAGCCAGAAAAACAGATCCTATAGAAAGAATTCTAAAGCTTACAAATGAATTACAGATCTATCACAATGACATTTTAAAAAAGATCGACCAAAAAGAAACGGAGCTGAAGCAGTTGTTATTTGAGCTCGCGAAGCCTCGGTCTGGGTGGGTTCGCTCGCTAAATCGCGAACGGCAAAACGAAACGGTGCATATACTGGATGCGATGCCGCTCCCCATCCATCGCACGTCGTCCTCTTTGTTGGAGGCGAAGGACGAGGGCTCACTCAAGAAAGGAGAACACAATGAGGGAGGCAAACCCTGCAAGGAGGAAACGGCAAAAAAGTCTGAGTTTACGCGAGGAGCAGGAGATAGCATATTAGGGCCGCTCACCGTCGAGCAGCGGAGGTTCCTTTTGGGGCGTCGACCGAGCGTCGGAGGGACGGCTGTGTCGACTGCGTGGGAAATCCCGACCACCCGCGGCGATCCACGTGAGGTGGGAGTGGATTCAATGGATCTTTCCCCCATTGCGCGACTCCCTTTTGATCAGGATCTCTCCTTGGAAGAGCGCCAGGACGGGGAGGAAGAAGGGGGAGGGGGGGCCGCCTCGCGTGGACCCCCTGCGGCTGCTAAGCGCGTTCGTTTCACGAGTCAAAGTCCCCTCGTTGCTTTTTTCCCCTCTGAGGAGACGTCGTCCGAGGAGGAAACAAAAGAGGAAAAGGCGCTGAAAAAAACGCCAGAACATGAGCGCGCAGCAGGGTGTGCGGCATCGAACTCGACGTCCTCTACCCCTGATTCTTCCTCGTCGTCTGCGATTACTGAGGAGGAAGAGAAGGAGGGGGCGGCGCGAGATTCGTACGAGGTACGGCGTCGCTCATCGCCGATTTATCTCGTGCGATCGCATCGAGAATGCACGCAGAGCGGTGGGGGAGGATCGTTCGTTGAGCTTGAAGCAACCCCCTCCACGATGGAAACAACGGTCACCGTGTTGGAAACGACGCCTCCTCCGCCGCGACCGCTGCCTCGCCCAGCGAGTGCAGCGGCGTTTCGTCGGATTAATACCCCGAACAATCTTGCCTCGAACCGGGTGATGATAGCGGAAGGCCCAACGCTTTACTTTGACTAATCTTTTTGCACATTCAATGCTTGTTTTCCATTAAATTATTTGTTCTTATAGGTATCCTGCTATCTAGTGCCAACTTGCACTATTTGCACAAATGAGTGTGGGATCTCTTTTCTGGAAAGAATAATGAGATTCTGTTTATTTCTCCATTGCAGGTAAGGCCTGCTTGTGCAAAGCTGTGTATTAGATTACTTAGTTTCTTTCTTTCGCTATATATATATATATATATTTACATCCATTTTATAAACACATTTATTTTTTACTGCTATTGCATGCTCCAGCATGTGCCTGTTTCACTTATTGAGAAAAGATGCATATGTGTGGGAGGGGTGCCTTTATATTTTTTTGGAAAAAATCGATTACTGCTGTGGTGAGATCTACTGATTCTCTATATTTAAATGTGGTATGACATCCTCCAAATGTCAAAAAAATAAACATTAATTCATTAAATACGATGTTTTATTCATTTGGTAACTTCTTTTTTCAGGTGGATATTCACTTCAGCTCTTTTCTTTGTGAAGGAAAAGGTCATTAACAAGCTCTCATTACGAGTGCTACTGTTAGCCATTCTTACGCTCCTTTTTATTTTGCTGCGAGCATTCGTTTTTTTCTTGCTCAGCTGCTTTAGACATCTCGCATTTCCATCGCATAGAATTCTATATTCGTCGCGAAATTTCTTCAATGTCCTCCTCGATTGGTGATGTTTCCTTTGCAGTCTGCAAAGTTGCGGAGAGCTTACGAAAACTCAAGCAAGCATATGATGAAAAGGATGATGATAAATGTATGAAAATCTTGGACTATATCAAGACCCGAATTATCTTCTTCCCAACCTTTCTGAACCCCTCTGCGGAGAGTAAGAGCCGCGCGGAGGAGCTGATGCTCGCGCGGGAGGTTCTCGAGCTCGCCGTGCTCGTGAGCGCGCGGCGAAAGGATTTGGTGAGCTTCGACCTCTTTTTTGCACAACTTCAGCTTTACTATACCGATATCTCAATCAAGGAGCTGCCAACGTCGCCGATGCACACGATGATCCTCGGCCTCAACCTCGTTCGTCTGCTCGTCATGAGCCGCATCGCACAATTTCACTCGGAGCTTGAAAAGGTCCCTGAGGAGGCGCTCACGAACAGCCCGTACATCCGTTTCGCCGTTCAGCTCGAACGTTACTTGATGGAGGGAAGCTATAATAAGCTGCTCACCTCACGTAAGAAGGCTCCTTCCAATGAGTACATCCCAGTTGTGGAGATGCTCGAATCCACCGTGCGGAATGAAGTGGCAAACTGCATCCCGCATGCCTATACGACACTCTCAATTGACGCCGCGCAGAAGGTGCTGATGGTTAAATCGACCGAAGAAGTTCAGCAGATCGGTAAAGATCACGGCTGGAATCTTGCACCCGATGGCCAAGGCTTTCTCTTCATCCGAGAGGAGGACGTGGCGAAAAAAGAGATCCCTTTCGAGCAAATGATCAATGAACATATCCAATTTGCGGCGGAACTACAGAAAATTGTTTGAAGGAGGGCAAGGGGGTAAAATCTAAGAAAAAATATTTAGGAAGCATTTTAAGAAAGCAACCTTTGAAAGGCTAAATACGGATTCACACAGCAGTAGTGCTTTAATGCTTGTTGTTCTCCCTCATGTTACCTTTTTGGGTGGTGGTTATTGTCGTTATTGAGTATTATCATTTAGTAAAAAATTTTCTGAAATTCTGCCTTACCTCCAAAAATATATTCGACGCGGGAAAATCGTTACTGCTCCATTCTGAGGCTGTGTAAATTCCTCGCCAGTAGTGCATGTTTCAGGATGGTCATTAGAATTGGTTCTACCTGCTACTTTTTTTATTTCATCTTTTTTGTTTGAAGGGGGAGCTGCTGATTTATTTTTGTGGCTTTGTTTTTCTTAGCATTTTGCTTTTCCAGTGGAAACACATTTTTATACAAGTATTGGGGTGGGTTCACGCGCGTTTATATCTTGCTTTCATAGTCTACCTTTAGTATGAACCTAACCAAAAGGCCCCCGGCAGAGCTTATCATTCGAAGGCCGGATGGCACGCAAACCCGGTTCGTTCGTCGAGTGAAAGCGCCTAAAGTTCCCACGCAAACACTGAGCGCGGATGAAATCGATGACGACTATCATGCCGTCATGAACACTCCATTATACACTACAAGTTTTAACATTTTGCTGGAGGAGATGGTTGTCGTGAAGAATCCCACACGCTTTGTCAAGCTTGTTTATCAAAGAATGCAAACAGAAGGGGTCCCGCTTGATACAAAAACCTACAACCTGCTTATGAAGCATGTCGTGAGCCTGACCGACAACCTCGTTTTTGAGCTTTACGAAAATCTGAAAGCCGAGGGTACGAAAGAGAATTGCAGCGTGCGGCCGGATATTGAAACCTTCCGTCTTCTCTTTTGTGCATGCGAGCGTAGTGCGCAGTATCAGCGCGCGTTTTTATTCTGCCAGCAAATGATGGAGCTCTTTGGGATCACCCCTGATCGGCCGCTCTGCAATAGCCTACTTGGCTTTTGTGCAGCGGTGCAAGACGTCGCGCAGGCGACGTACTTCTTTGAAGTAATGAAGGAACATAACGTACCACCAGATGTGAATACGTACAACTGCTTCATTAGCGTCCTCGCGGGATCTGCACCATACCCGGAGATCACAAGAGTCTTTCATGAAATGTGTGAGAATGGTATAAAACCTACCAAACGAACCTACAATACGATGCTCAAGGCCGCCCGATTCCACGACGACTACGAAGGCGCCTTCCAGCTATTTGAGGAGATGAAGAAGAAGGGATTCATTCCCGATATCGTCACGTACAATCTACTCCTCTGGGTTTGTCAGCAGCGACTGGATTATGTCTTAGGGCGCGGCAGGTACGCCCACATCCGTCGCACTATTGAACAGCACCGCAATGGGCTGAAATACCTCGCGCAGCTCGTCTTCGCGCTCCTTAGCGAGATGGAAGAGATTAAGGTGACGCCGAACACCTTCAGTTTCAACAAGATTTTATTGATTCTGCTGGAGTGCAGCGATGTGAGGCTGTTTAAAGTTTTCCAAGCGGTTAGTTCCACCTACCCGGATGTGAAGGCGGGAAAAGTGGAGGGCTTCACAAATGAAAAAGGCGGTGGTGGCAGCAGACCTGTAAGTGCTTCAGGGAAGCCGGCCAAATCTGCTGCGGAGGTACTCGACGAGGCGATGTGTGAGGAAAGTCTCCAAAAGGAGGGCTGCATCTCTGGCCGCCGCGCGCAACCTAATTTAGTAACTTACAAAACAGTTCTGAAGGCGTGCCTGAAGTTCGGCATCTTAGATCAGCCGGCGATGCTTTACCAGCATTTTCAATTATACGCGCTGACGATCGACAAGGAGATGATTACGCTGCTCTGGGAAGTGTGCGAGCGGACAAAAGACAAGTCTTGGGCAGACACACTGCTTGCGGAGGCTCTCAAAGCCAACCTCCTCGTGGATACCAACTTCTTCAACCAATATCTCAAAGTTCTCTTGGCTGTTGACGATAAGGAATTCTACACCATCACGGAGTCTATGAAAGGGAAGGTAAACGGGTACGGTGTAAAGGCAGATACGCGTACCTACAATCTCATCCTCAAAAGCTACATCAAACGCCGTCAGCCAGAGCTCGGGTTGCGTCTCTTTCAAGGAGAGATGTGTGAACTGTATTCCTCTGCACAGCCTGATGACGAGAGCTATTGTCTGGTGCTTGAGCTCTACAACCTGATGCGAGATATGGAGCTGGCGACGAAGCTAGTGGAGGATTGTCTAGAAACAAATGTGAAGCTCGGGATCATCGTATTCGAAGAGCTGCTTCGCATTTACGCGGAAAACGACGACAAGCGTATCGAGAGTTGGTTTAATCGACTCAATCCGCGCAGCGGCGATGCGCAAACCTCCGCGGCGCCGCCGAATCCGCTGATTCCACAGATTAGCCTCAAGTGTTTTGCGACGATGATGGCGTACTGCTACAAGCACGGGGACGAAAAGCGAGTGAAGAAGCTTTTCAGCGAATTGAAAGCATGCCACACGATGGAGGCGGACGAGTCAATTTACCGTATCCTCTTTAAAACCCACGAAATGAAGAAAGATACCAAGGCGATGATTGCTGCGTTTGAGGAGGCCCGTATTAATGGCATTCAACTGGATACAGAGATGTACAATACGATTTTAGCGCCTTTTATCGAGGCGAGGGATCTTTTTGTATTCGAAGTCTTGTCGGATATGAAATTGAATGGCGTGCAGGCGGAAACGAGCACCTTTGCGCTATTCTTGAATTCTCCGTCAGGACGTGACCTTCTGAAAACTGGTATCGCAAAAAAACTATTTCTTCAGCACGACCTGGATGCTATCTCGGTTCTGTGAATTCTACCGTCTGCCTGGCTTCTTCTTTCTCGAAAGGGGGGGAAGTGGAAGAGTTTCTTCTGGGGTTCATTGTTGCTATTCGTTATACCCATCTTGTATTTCTGTAAATACACTATTCACACCTGCATATATATATATATATATATTTATTTATTTATGTAAATTACATTTTTTTCAACCCTGATTAGTGGGCAAATGGCCTATCCTTGGGCGAAAACCCAAGGGTTTCATATGCATAGTTTCGTGCATGCTATATTCAAGCGCCTGCACTCCCCACCATGGGAATCTTTTTCTTTCTCTTATTGTTGGTGATACTTGAAAGATTGAGAGACCTTATGATGAAGAAGAAGAAGAACTGTTTAATTATGTTGTCCTCCCACCCTTATTTCCCTTTCTTTCTCTCCAGGCTTGTTCGTTTCCAAGCACACACCCCAGAAAGGTACTTTTTGTCCGTACCCAAGTCTTTTTGGACGGGATTTTTTCATCCCTCGATCTAGCTTTCACCCCTTTTTAACGTGTCTTTCACATGCGGGAACCCTCGGATTATGTTTCCCTGCCCGGTTTGCGAAACCGCACGTTAACGCATCGGGAGGTCCAGACGGAGGCGTCCTTCATCCCGAGCTGCGTCGACCTCAAGTACGCCTACGAGCAGAAGGCGTGTGAGCAGTTCATACAGCTTTGTGAATTACGCCAGGTGATCGAGGCGTGTATGCGGCAGCTCGCGGGCAACGTCTACGACGTGGTGGGCTTCAAGGATGTGATGTTCAAGCACGAGGAGGACTTCCCAACCAACCTTCCCGTGACGGACATGCTGTTGCTTTCGTCGAAGCTGTACCGCACGACGTGTGAGCTGTCACGGATGCTGGGCTGCTTTTTCGGTGTAATCTTCGCCGACGAGCACTCCGATGAGCACTTCCACTTCGCCGAGGTCCGTCTTCTCCAGAAAGAGCTCCTGCAGGTGAAGAAGCAGTTGCGGGAGTCGGAGGAGGAGCGGGCGCAGCTCCGGCAGACGCTGAAGAACGTCGGCCAGCTCGCGCTGAATCACGGCAAGGCGGTGGAGGTGCTGGAAGGGCACAACTACGCGCTGAAGCTCCAGACGAGCGCGCTGGAGGATCAAATGGCGCTGCTCTTCCAGCAGCTGAACAACGACCTCGAGGTGAACTGCAAGGAGAACTTCAACAACGTCGTGATGGAGATGAAGCGGCAGGAGTGCCTGAGCTCCGCCCGGACGGCGTTCCGCCAGACGATCGAGAACCTCTGCGACCAAATCCGGAACGCGCGGAGCCTGACGATGGATGTCCGGAACACCCTGATGTCGTGCAACCAGGGSATGCGGACCGGCGAGGCCTACCTCGCCGTCGAGCCCGCGATCCGCTACAAACTCAAGACCCTCGACACCAACCTCCAGCAGTTCTTCCTCCGCTTCAACGCGATGAAGGAGACGGTCGCGGAGACGACCCAGGAACTCTTCAACGCGATGAACGAGCGGAAGCGAATCCTCCATCTCTCCCTCCAGCACATCCGGCTGTACGACCTGCAGAACAAGAAATTCCGCACCGCAAAGGCGATTCTGAGCAAACTCAGCGCCACCTCGGCGACCCTCCTGCAACGCGTCCAGGCCACGTTCCCCGGGGGGGCGATTACCTCCGTGGACCGAATCGGCTGCATCGTGACGCGTCAGTGGCACGGCGGCTACACCCTCGCCTCCCTCCAGCGGCAGAAAATGGAGGCGGCGGTGGCGAGCGCGAGCGCCAGTGGGCCGTCCTCCCCGGGGAATACGAGTGCCCGTCGGGGGGAGGGAGGGGGGGGAGG
>AIHY01001675.1:0-17549 GCA_000331125.1 Phytomonas serpens 9T
CGTAGTTGGTCAGACCGTGCTCAAGACCAAAGGCAGGCAGCTCGTGCGAGTACGCAGACATCAGCACCTTATCACCCACAATCTTCGCCTGCACAATCTGCGCGATGACATCCTTGTTGGAGATGCGAACAACAAGACGGTACTTCGGCGAGCCGAACTTGGTCTTGTCCTGCAGCACCATCTGGCGACGTGCATAGTAGTCCGTCTTTCCCTCACGGCGCCGGCGGTACTTGACCTGGAAGCGCTTGAAGTACCCCTTGTTCTTAACAACCTTCACGAAGGGCATGTTTTATGTAAAGAAATGTTAATACTACGAAACAATTATAAAATTAAATCAGAAGAAAATTTTCTGTTATATTTATAGCATGATTGCTCTTCTGCATATAGTTAATAAAGCACTTCTTATTTATTCTAACATTTACATAATGGTAAAAAACAAAATTCGCATCCTTATTACCATTGCGATACCGTGCTTTAGTCGTTTTATTAGCACAAAAAAAAACGTTTAATCTTTTATAATACATAGGTGAATTGCTGTGTCACATCATGAGTACATGTGTTTACATATGAAGGTGTATTTGTAATTTCGACCTTCATCGTAAAGAATAAGCAAAAAATATTAATCATAATATATAGTTATACAGCCCAATATGTTTGGAATTCTGAAAATAAGCATATAAAAGTAATGAATAGATTCATCGTTGCACTACTACAATAATGGAACAGGTGCTGCAAAAATTTCCTCAGAGACCTGTTACTAATGATTTTTCGTAATTGAATCGCTGCTTATTTTGCGTCATTGTAGCTAGCATCTGCTTGTGCTCCTCCAACTCTTTAAAAATTTTCTCAAAATTTGTCTTTAAACGAACATTTTCCTCTATTGTTTGCGTCCAAAGAGTCTCGATCTTAATAATATACTCAGACGCACTTGTGAATATCTCTTCCTCATTCATGTCATCCCAATTATCTGGAAAGTTATCATACAGTCTGTCAATTTTATTGTAATCCAATTTTTGGACAGTATCCGCGTCTCCTCGAACTATCGCTACCGGTTTTAACACCTTATCCACCTCAAGATGTTTGTTGCACTCCGTTAAGACACGAGAGCAAAGTCTCCAGCGACCGCTGGTGTTGGACTTTTTTAGTAAGTGTCCATCTCTTGGTGTATCACCTAAGGAAGGAAGCAGTGCAAAGTGTCGAAGGCATGTTGCAGCCGATGGTGCCCATCCGTATTGGAGAAAGAGATCCGTCTTATAACGCATAAAAATCTGCCTACAAAGCCTCGCCACACTCCAGACCACAAATTCATCTGTTCTGGTAAATTGGATGTCATCTACGCCTGTTCCGTGTTTGTCCACTATAATTACGCAGCCTATGTTATCTATGGGCATTATAACAGCAGTTTTAACGTGCAAAAAGCGGCCAAATATTTTTTGCGCCGACTTCAGTATGGGAGCGCGACTCCCATTCTTCGCTTTAGAGCTAAGCACTCCATAGGATGCACCCTCACCATGAAATGTTGATTGGACAGGCGTATAGACGGCTATGGGTTCAGACTTAGTGCGGCTCAAATTTACCGCAACACCAGTCTGCGCTACAGTTGTGAGGGTATTAAGCGTGGCATAGTTTACAGATTGAGGAAGCCTATTCTGTCCGAGAATATCTGCGACTCGGATTAAGAATTTTGGTGCATCCTCAGGGTGCGTCGCGGTAGTCACTTCGTTGGTATCACTAAGGTAAATCGCCCCACAACTGGCACTTGTTTGAGATACTGCGCTCTCTAACATCAGGTAAAGGTGATTCTGAAGAATAGACGCAGCCTCGTGCGAACCTCGAGACGACGAAAAATTCCTTTGCCTTTCGCTCTTGATAGTGGAAGCTAACGAAGAGCACAGGCTCGTTTTTCGGCTGCAGACCGAGGATCCCTTTGGTGCCCTTTTGAGCATTGGCGCGTCTTGACGACTACAGTCTTCATGGAGAAACACCTTCAGAGGTGATCCAGAACCATCGAGGATTGCCTCATCCTTCGCAATTTTCTCTAAATTACGACTTCTACCTTTTTTCACAATGTCTGCATTGCCTCCAGCAGAGACTATTGGCTGAAGCCTATGAGACTCATCCTGCTGCCAAGTCGATTTTGCTTTTGATCTACAAGTCTCCTTACCTTTCATGTGATCATAAAATTCGACGAAGCAAGCATCGATTCGCTTCTCAAGTTGATCACTAATTAGACGCAGAAGGGAACCGATGTTAGAAAAATTAATCTTTGAAGAAAAGTCCAGGTGGTCCACGTCTAGTTCAGCCATACCTTCACGCTTTTGAGTTCCATCAAATCCACCACTCGCAGACGGTAACGTGTGAAGATGTGTAATCGAAGATAAAGTGCTTTGTGGTCGGGACCCACCATTTTTCCCAGAATGGTTATGCTCAAGGAAGTTAGCAATATGCCTCAGTGAAGCAAAATGCCCCTTAATTTCAGTATCATCTAAAAGCATTCGTTACTTCGCGCTATATGTGTGTACAAAAGAACTAATCGTCAGTGTACGCATAAGCTTTCAAAAATAAAGCCTAGATTGGAGGAAAATAAAGCAATCCTCGAGAAAAGGGGCCTAGCATTTTCAAACGGAAAATTGCCGTTAGGTTAGGTACTGCTCTTGGTGCTTGTTTTTTTACTTATAATCATTGAGGTACATGTATGAAACGATTATATTTGATACAAGTGAAATTTTGACTCTTGAGATCACACCACAGTGCAGAAAGCACTGCCGTGGATTAAAGTTCTCAACCCTAAAATCGCCTCAATACTGGAAATAAAAACGGGCAAAAACATGAGCTTTCTTGTAGAATGTATTTTTGTACGGTGCTGATAGAAAATACAACCGTGTGAAAGAGATAACGAGAACCCCGAGGAATGCAAGATTCGCATGCACGCCATATTCGATCGCAGTGCTCTATCACATTTAATCCTCCTTCCCTCATCGCTAATACGCTATCGGAAAGGAGATAAACTTCAGAGCATCTCTGAATAGAAAACCCTTTTGAGGCAGGCTGGTGCACAGATAAAAAGAGTCTGCAAACCCTTTCAGGGGAAATATTTACTTGCTAAATAACACCTTTTTGAGGGCATTCAAGAGTGGTCCCTGACACAACATTATTTGCATGCAATGCTAGTATACATATCCATAGAACATCACGAATGTAAGGAGAAAACGTAAACTTCTCTGACAGCACGTTATGAATGATAATCCAACAAATAAGTAATACTAATCACAAGTCGTCAGAAAGGGATAGTAATCGCCAGTTTACAAACTTCGAAAGGCATCACAAATATCTGGCATATGGAAAAAAGCGACTGTAAAACTTTGATTAGCTCCTAAAGTGGGTCTGATACGAAGCAACTACGATTATAATTTTTTCGTTAAACTATACTGTGTTTGCCTCTGATCTTTTAAGAGATGCACGATTTCTGAGAAAAAGATTATCTGTGGCCTATATTTATTGTGAGATCATGATCGGTTACTAAAGTAAAATAATTTATTTAGGTGACAATACGCAAGAAATTGACAAGGTATGAAGGATTCATGGTTATAATCATTTGATTAGCAAGAGTCATAACATATATATATATTTATATTTACATATATATGCAAAAAAAAAACAAATAGAACAATAAAACGTAGCTCACACAAATATTCAAACAAGATCACATTTGCTCCAAATATCGACATTGAAAGAATAGAAACTTTTTGCAAGTGTTTTCCGGAAAACAAACACACTCATGCACAAAAAATTTCTCTCTTAATTTTATCCTAACAATAATTCACTATTTTCTATACCTAAGATCAATATTTAACCCCTTCAAAAAAGCAATTTCTAATTGTATTTAGAAAAGTCCTTGTTCACCAGTAAACAATCGAAAAACAAGGAACCCAATATCTTTATTAACTCCTTCAAATAAATACTTTAGTATTTGTTACCATTACACATGAGAACTCTTGGTAATCTAATCAATCATCCTCTTTTTTTTGAAGTATGACTTAAGGTGGCACAGTTGAAAGTAAGAGAATACCAAAAATATTATAATCACAATGACCGAGATCCACATCACCTTTGCCGTCATATGCTCGTTCGTGGAGCGCATTTCTGCTTCCTTTTCTTTATAATACAAATACTCATTGTGAACGCCGAAAATGGTATATTCTATCCTACGAAGCTGATCCTCGATAGGCTTAAGCTTTGACGTTGGGTCGTTTTCAACAGAATCCGATAATTCGTTACCCACCTTAAGGGTAACAACCCGGTCCAACTGTGCCCCATGGACACTTTTATCCGCTTTTGAGAGGAAGCATAAATAAAAATTACCGCCCACGGGGTTAAACGTCCGGTGAAATCCCTCATCTCGTTCGTCTGACCAAATAGTAGAATCATCAGGTCCTGTTAGCGAGACAAGCAACTTATGGTCAGGGGCTGGGGTTAACTTGTAGGCGATCGTGAGGTAGGTGTTGCTCGGGGCCTCATTCGAAAAACATCGACGGTTGTAAGGTTGCAGTTTAAACATAATCGCTTCTGTCAAGGTAATGGAGCCTAGCAATAAAAGAAGCATCGCGAGCGCGCAGAGTCTAATCACCGATAATTTATTAGACATTTCTGAAAAAATGTTAATATTATTTTCTCTTTTCCTATAATTTGTAGAAATAAAGCTCACTGTCATCGTAATAATAAATATCATATAAAGGTGAAAAAAGAAATGAGAACGGTAAGGAAGGATAACAATTTGTTGTTGTTGGAATTTCAGAGCAGGTAAAGGTGAAGTTGTTGATATTGCGAATGCGGCACGCAAGAAAAAAAAAACATAGGTCAAGGATACCAAAGACTTTTTATGGCCTCCTCGGTACAGATATACTGATACAAAACGATGAACTAAATTCTACCTGAGGATGAGATAAGAATTCATAAACAAGCCTGAAGTTTTTAAATGGACAAAATCTGCAATTATCTCTTTACGGAACACCACCGATGAAATAAGAAATGAGCTAGGATGCCACATCTGTCGTCAGGGATCTGGGTGGGTTATCCAAATCTTGCGTATCCAAATTTAATAACGATAATGCATGTATGCCCTTTTTCAACTCGCTAGTTTCAAAACTGAGGGCCTGCAAATTACCACTTAGATCATGAAACTCCTTGGTGTATGTGGTATAGCCCTGAGTCCCAAGATCAGGATTATAGTTGTCATCGTTGCTCAGCGCACTCGTGAAATTTATCAACACTCTGTAAATCAGAAAATAAAAAAGAACCATGTATAGGAACCAAAGAAGTGGTGCTAACACCAATACATAAATAGTGCGCACTTTTAAGCTGGTAAAAAAAGTCAGCGGCGCACCTAACGCAGTCAGAAACACTAATAAAGCAAAGCCCATTAATAGCCATCCTCTAAAATAAAAGGTGTAACCCATTTCCTAAGTAAACTTTGAGACAGTATACAAGGACAAAAAGCTAAACAAAATCCTCCAGCATCGAATGGCCTCATAGCTTTTAGTCAACGCCAATAACTAAATGGGCATTGCGATCTAAGTATTTTGAATGCCTCGTTATGAGACAAGGGGACATATATTACTGTAAAAGTATAATTCTAAGTATAGCTTCAAGTTGCGAGTAGTGATTACGGCTACCAACATTCCTTCCAACACAATTGTTACTGTTCTGTTCATGGGTAATGACAGAGTAAAATTATGTATCAGTCTGGAATTCTAACATATATTTCCTGCACATTTCTGCATGCTCATTAATTTGAAAAAAATACTGAAAAAAAATAAAAAACTACACTTATAGAAAAAAATGAAAAATATGCCTGGT
This sequence comes from Phytomonas serpens 9T, assembly GCA_000331125.1. Lineage (NCBI taxonomy): Eukaryota > Euglenozoa > Kinetoplastea > Trypanosomatida > Trypanosomatidae > Phytomonas > Phytomonas serpens. Next base: position 5,857 of record AIHY01001675.1, read on the forward strand.
TAAAAAAAAAACATCTCATCACATTAAGCAACGGTTATTTACAGTTCAACATTATCAAATCCACAAAATTTAGATTATTTATGCCAAAAGTGAATTTTTTGAGTATTTTTTTTTTTTGCATACATAAAATACTCTTTTTTATATCACTTAAAGAATATTAATGGTGCGAGGGAACCACATGAATAGTATTCAACGTTGTATATATGTATATATTACTTACGAGATGACAAGTAATCTCGCGCAATCATAAACCCACGCTCGTTAGTGGGATGACCAGCTCCAATTGGCAAGACTCCATCAAAAAAGTCTCTGTACACCTCCAGGGCCTCTTTTCCAGTTGATACAACCCACGGAACGGTTGATAGCCATTCAGAACCTTTTATAGTCCTGCTGCGGTAGTTCTCACGGAAGCGAGATGATATTTTGTTGGACCAGTACTCAACAGTACCAAACAAGATAATAGGGGTAGGGGGCACAGCACCCACTTTACGATTCACTTCCTCTAAGGCATACTCAAAGTCGGTACCGATTCCACCGATCAAGAAAATGGGAAAATCCAAGTTAAAGTCAGATTGTCGCTCGACTAAATTAGTGCACCTATAGGTGAAAAAGGACTCCACATAGGTGTTCTGTGTCTGCTCATTAATGTTGGATCCCGGGACGGAAGCTGCGCTGCGAAAATCAACAAGMAAGCCACAAGACAAGATGCCAAGTGACTTAGCCACACGATTTCCAACTTCCATCGCCCCAGGCCCGCCCCCTGTCACGAGGGCTAATGGCTTTGCGGGGTTCAAAAGCGCATGTTTGCAAACCTTTTTGATTTGTAAGATACCGTTGAGTAGATAGATGAGTTCGGCTTCAAAGTCGCCAGCGACCAAGTTGGAGCCATATACCCCGAACAACGTAGCATTTAAGTACTCGTGACGGCGCTCCAGCGGCACAAACTGGCCAGTATTGCGATTGGGTCGACGAATGTACTGATATACTTCGCCCTTTGACTCGTCGACATTGAAAACAGAAATCCCAAATGTAGTAAAGTCCCCTAAAAGAGCGACATCCTCCTGGCTGAAAAAACCCCCGTACTGCCGAGAGGGCTTGCAAAAAAATATTGCCCGCAACTTATTACACACGGCACGGGAAAGAATAAGGGATTTGAGGCACGGTGAAGGAAAGTATCGCGTAACGAGAACCCCGTCGCTGGTGATGTCATCACTTGCGATGGCGGAAAGAATCGAGTATTCGCACTGCTGGTAAATATAATTCTCCACAAGCCTTCGCTGCTGGTCAGGGTTAAACCACTCTGCATACTTTGTTTTCTTTGGATCGGAAATAATCCAATCGTGTTCAGTCATCTCATGAAACTGGCCCCCTTTGCACAGGTACGCACAACATGGCTGGCTGCCTTTCGGGGCTTTTTTGAAGACATGTAAAATATCAGCAGGGTTGGCACAACGGGATGCCAGTGTTTTCCTCAAAGCAAATGGTACCTGCTCCCGATAAGACTCCAAGGTAAAAAACTCAATGGGAATATGCGTCAGTTCTGTGGTGGATGAGCCAAAAAAGACAAATGTACGATCTCGTGGAGAATGGTGTGCATACCGATCTTCCGGTTCGATCACGCGAGAGCTCATAGAATGTAATCCCTCTGGTAGATATTCATCCATGACGCGGCCAAATAATGTCCGAAAATGCATAGCATATCCTCGAACCATGAGAACAGATCCGGGCTGGGCCACACGCATATGCCCATCGTTGAATTGTTGATGGAGCCGTACGAGGTCCTTGTATGGGACTCCTTTACGCAAAGCCATGCCAATGGTAGGCAAAAGCTCGTGTATTTCCCCTGTAAATGTAAACACGCCTGGGAGAACTGGTAGAAAAGCAATTACACGATTATTGATTATTTTGATATCCCAATCCAGTGGATCATTTTGGCCATACATCAACAAACGTTGACCTTCTGGATTAAACGAATTTAACAATCGTGTGATGTATTCAGGGTTACTTACGACACGATTGCGCTCATTAGCAAAAAGTTTGCCTATGAACGCACCAACCAAAATGTTGTCAAGCGCAAGCACCGCAAGCGGGGAGATTGCAACAAGATCAAGTCTGATCGTTGCAACAAAATTGCTGCGGTCTACATCTATCTCCACATTATCCGAGTTCACACCTAGCTGTGTGATCGAAGAACGAAGAACAAACTCACATTCGACACCCTTAACTAAACCACGAAATTTTGGATGGATAGAGTCCAAGCGTGCCACCACGTGCACAGCTTTTCGATCTTTACGAACGCAAGATACAATCTCAGCGTCCTTTGTAGCTAGATCATACGGGTTCCTGTACTTTCCACGTGCGTAGCGATAACTTTCCCCAGATACATAGTGGATAACGGAATCAGGATACCACCGGCATGATTCACTTGGCATTTTCTCTTATTTGCTTGAGACGGATATTGATATGTTGTCTTTAAATTCCTAGAAACTACGAAACTAATAGTGACTTAAAATAAATTTTCTTTACGCTAATGCGACATTGATGAGAATATTAGATAAAAATTTAGGAAAATGTAGAAGTGGAGAAAATAATGCTCTAATATCCTTTAATTTTTTAGTTCGAAAATATACGTGGGCTGTTCTACTAAGCTTAGGTGACGGGAAAAGGGAGTTCCGTCAATACCATTTAATCGTACTATAAATACCATTTTTATATGTTAACCCACCACTTGGCAGTTTATACGCATGTACGTGTTTAGAGATGTAGAAAAAAATTAGCATGTTAGAGAAAAGATCATCAGCGACGATGGCGAGCATTCTTTCCAGGTCTCTTACTCTTCCCACCAGGTTTCAAATTTCGTCGTCGTGGATCAGTCTTGCGGCGCTGAGAAGGACCTTCTCCATCTTCATCGTCATTGTTTAAAATATCCCGCATAGCTTCATCACCTCCCTTCTTTTTTTTCCAGTTGCTTAGACGCTCCTGCATATCTCGCTTATGTTTAGCTCTCTGACGAAGCACTTCCGCTTGGATCTCCTTTCCATACTTCTTCTGATCCTTCATTGCACGTCGGTGTGCTTGTGCTTCAATGCGGGACTTTGCCGCCTCCATAGCACGTCGCACATTATTCATATGCACATCATCTTTGTACATCTCTGCGTAATAATCGTCAGGACGCTTCCATGGAATATTGGCAAGCTCCAATAGGGAGATACCTTGAATAACCGAAAGAAGGGTTTGCTGGATAAAGGCCTCCTCACGCTTGGGATCATCATCAGCGTTCAGATCTGACGGCAACGAACGGGTCGAGGTAAGTGCCATACGTTCCACCCATTGCATGGGCTCGTTTATTTCAACCATTTTAGGATTCACCTCCTTTTGGGCGTCAACAGCAGACTCATCCACAGAAGAAGGTCTAGAATCGTTGGCTTCTGACGCATCAGATCCCCCTTGACTTTCGCGCTCCTGTGATAAGTCAACGGACTCCTCATCCTCCTCTGAAGACTCCTCCATCTTCGCTGAGCGAGCGGCTTTAAGTCGCTCCTTTTTCTTTAGTGCTAAATCATAGAAACCCATCGCCTTTGTAGTGGAGAAAATGTAGAAATTGATCTTACCTATTCTTCCTTCTACGCTATTTAAAACCTCTCAATCGATCAGAGAAAAGAGAAAATGCAAAATACAGTTGCCCCATAGAAATGGGAAACATACTTTGAAAACAGTATTGCAAGACACAACTCTTGCTTGCCGTAGGAAGGGGCAAGAGGGTATTGAAATGATGTACCTGTACACTAATCAGTAAATTTACATACTAACACTAGACATTCTACCCTATCTAGCGTTCTTATTCGAATCATGAAAGCAATATCAAACCCTTAGGGAAGTCGTGTTGTTCTCCAAGTAAGCCTCGTAGGTGCTCCTGACGTCCTCGTAGTACTCCGCCATGCGCATCAGAAGATGCTCAAGGTTTTCTATTGCCTTTTCTTTTTCAGATACCAGGTCGTGAACCTTTTCACCTAGTCTCCGAATATCCTCCTCACTCAGGTTAGCCCTCTTCAAAATATCAGTGAGCTTTGCATCTCTGCCCTCCAATTGAGATTGAACAACTTCTAATTTCTTCTGCAATAGAACCCGCCTGAATGTTGACTTCTTCTGAATGTCCTGAAGCATTTGATTGTATTTTTTGAGAATTAAATCCCGGTCCTCAACGAGCTTTGCGTAGCGCTGGCTTAGTACCTCGTGCTCCCAAGAAAGCTTCTGAAGTTCTTGGTCCGTCTCTTTTGTCTTCGATTTCAGGATCAGCAATTTTTCCTTATCCACATGATAGTTCACTAGCTCAGCCTCCAGTTCTTTCTTTCGCCGCTGCAAGTCAACAAAAGGCACCGTTAGCTTTTTGTTTCGATAGGCTACCTCATGCATCGCCTTTTCATTATGCGCCTCAGTCCGCTTTCGAGCAAACACCTCGTCTTTTAGCGCACGGATGGTCTCTAAATTATTGGAGGTGATCTCCCGGAAATAATCCTTTACCTCTTTGAACGTTCGGTCATGCATCTCCCGTAGTTCAGCGACGTGCTGTTCTTTTCGTTTTTCCAGTTGCCGAATTTCTTCGATCCTCGCGTGATCCATTTCCTCACGAAGGGATTTAAGCATTTGTTCGTATTTTAAATGAGCTTTTTTGCACTCATGTTCAAATCTGGCTTGCTGCTCCGAGATATCTTTATCTTGCTGCGCCGCCAACGTCATTCGCTGCTCCATCTGACGAACTTCCATCTCCCGGTTAAGCAACTTCACGTCCTTTACATCCCGCATCGCGTCACTTTCTATTTGACGATACTCCTCCTGCTTTTCTACTAAAGCACGTTCAGCTTCTTCTCGTGAAGAGGATAACTGGAGTTGATTTTCGTAAAGTAGATGTCTTATCTTCTGCTCAAAAATCTTCTTTTCGACCTCGTGTCGATCCACCATCATCAACTTCTCCTGGTTCTTCTCACGAAGACGTTCCTTGATGTCATCCAGCTGTTTTTTTGATATATCCCAGAACGCAGCAATGCGGTCACGCTCCAGCTGGAAGTAGTTCCGCATCGCTTTGGTTTTCTGGAGCGAATCCGTTGCGAGCCATATACTTTGACCATCTATCACAGCTTCAGTGGTCATCCCATCAGCTTTAGAAGACTTTGTGGAGGCTGCTCTTTGTGAAGAAGCTGCAGCAGAACTCCTTGTCCTTGCTTTAACATTCTTGTCAACTCCTATTTTAGGTGGCATGGAAGCTTATTGGCAGTGGTGGTTCACTTGGATGCCCTTAATACTTCCTTGTGAAATCCAATAAGATGAAATAAAATAAGTAAGAAATATGGAAAAGTATCATCTTCGTCTTGTCAGTTAATTAGCACTCATATTAAATATTTAAATAATAAAAAAGTATTATTTACACGTCGATGAAATGGAATCGAATTATAACTCAATTAGTGGATTCGTCATTTGGCGGTGCAACTAATGCATCCCAACTAATATTATCGAGGATGTAACCTTGGAAATGACGATCTGTGTACTTCAAAGGGGAACTACCACAGGAGTACCTCTGTTGTACTCCAATGTACTGATTGATGTAGTAGAACAAAATATCATCGACTTCGCCAGAGTAAAAAGTTTCATCGTCACGTACTCCTGAGTCTCCAGATTCTGACTTTGCCATCTTTATTTTGTTCATTTGGATCACATACTCACGAAGAGTATAATAAATCGCCTCTACAGTCGCTAAATAAGTTGGGTCGTTGTTTTGGAAACGCCAAAATAATGAAGTCTGTGCTTTTATCCGTACATGCTTAAAATTCTTCAGGCGACTGTCATGAGCAATTGACTTACTCTGTTGCCAAGTGCTTTCCACAAAGACTACGTTTTTGTACCTTTCTAAGTGTTCCACCGCATTTAGCTCAACACTATCATTGCTTGGGTACAACACTAATGTGTTTTCCGGCTCCAGATCTGTAGGGACATCTGGATATTCAATAATATGCAGATCAGGTGAAATAGTTGATGCAGCAATACTGGTACTTTTCGAACGTAATTCTCCAGGGTGTAAAATGGCAAACACGTTTAGAGGAAGAGAAAGTGCTTTCGGATGACTTTCTGGATGCGTGACCGTTAAGCAATCATAGCAATAATATAAACGTCTTTTATGACACTTCGGACAAGGACGACGTTCATTTTGTTCTTGTAAACGGCGTAGCGGAACGGAGAAATGCAAATTTTTTATAAAATTCTGCACTTTAGTTGCTCGTTCACTGGCAGAATCCTCATAGACAGCACGGGCACGCTTCATTTATAACAACTAGTTTGAAAGTTGAAAACAAATAGGAATCAAATAGTTGAAATATACACGACCATTTTGAAGAAAAAACACTACTATAATTACAAGTATGGAATCAAATTACTCGCTAGATTTTCTATACTATAAAACAAACACAATGATCTATGTTATATATTTATGCAAACATTCTATGCTTATTAACGAAGCAAACGTTTAGGATTTTGTGGTTAAATGGAAAGCAGTCATTCTTGCTGTTAAATACTCAGTTCAGGTTACTCAGAATGCACTCGCCATCAGCAGGTGTGTACCACAAAAATGTAGTATTCACTGAAAAGGAGCCAGGATTGACCACATGAACATCTTTGTAATAGCATTCCCACTGTACAGTTGAGTCGCATATAATAAGTGTGTGGGGAAGGACAGGCAGCCTTAACGAGTTGTCGAGTTTCCAGAGTACGGGCTCTTCCAAGCCAGGTGCCAGGTGACCTTCGTCAATGATCGTTTTGGAAATTCGCTCGAATGAAGTGGTTTGAAGTTCAGCGACGTCGCTCGCATTTTGGCGGTGTTGCTCCCAATCAAAGCATCGCTCACCATCATGAAATGCACGAAGGTAATCCCTCCGTGAGACAACTATTTCATGCGTGAAAAAACGAATACGACAAGGGTTTGGCGCTAAAGTGACTTTCTTTAATTTGCTTCTTAGGCCTTTAGTGGCATTTTTCGTAAGTGGGTGTTGAGGTAAAAAGCCCTGAAGTACGGTCAAGTCGGTAGGGCCGGGAATAAAAACAAACTGGCTATGTTGTGCCGCTGTGGGTGCATAAGTGGCAATGCATGTCCCTAAACTTTCAAATAGATGCTGAAAAGTTTCTTCCCCATTAGCCGAGCTAAATAAATGAGAAACATCCCCATAGGAAAGAGGTGTCGAGGTAAAATTGCCGATAAAAACAAAAGTGGTCTCCAAAAGGTCTTGCTCCCCACGATCTTGCATTTTTTCGAAGAAATAGATAAGCTGCGTCATCGTGGTTGGTCTATCCAAGAAAACATGTGCAAGAAAGATAATTACAGAACGGTATGAAGCCTTCTCTAACGCCATCGCGTCTTCCAAGTTTGTTGGTGTCAGTCCAAAATAATCCAACGATGGTGGAAGGAGCTCGGAAGTCAATATGCGCCTTTCTGGAGGAGGTAAACTGATGCACTTAACTAATAGTCCATGGTTATATAAACCTGTTGCGACAACAAAAAAACCACTGCAAATAAAATTATGAATATTAAAATTACTGCAATTTAATCGATCCAGCTTAACTTGGCCATTTAGATCCTCTAGAATTATATCTTGTCCTTGCTTCCTAATTAGTCCAAGTACAGCAACTTGTAAATCGGGATCCATTCCCTCCAAAGCCGTTGTCGGAACTAACGGTAAGAGATCCTCTCCAACAAGGCGTTGTTTTAAGTCACTTCGGTAAATGCCGCTTCTAAGGCACCGATGGTAAGACATTAAATAGCGTTGCTTCATTACACTAAGTCGATTACTTTCTATTGCACCTTGAATCTCTTTCATCTGACCGGTCGCCTCATCAACGATGACCTTTGGTATGCACTCAAGTGGAACTATTTGCACAGACGAAGTAGTGCTTTTGTCCACAGTACCTTTTATCCTACTCATCTGCATATCTATAACTGAATCTATTTTTTGTTGATCAATAAACCGGTCATCGATGCATTTCTTTTTGAGGAGGACAAAAAGGTCCCTCAAAAGCGATCTTGAAGTCTCCCCATCGCAATCTAGTCCTTTCAGAAACTCCGAAAGTCTCTTAAGAGCAAAGGGGTGTAGTCTGTACTGATAAGCTCTTGCAAGTTGTTGTATATCATTTTTGAAATCAGACATTGTTCCAAATTTCTACACTACGTTAAGATATATTCAATTTGCCCATCTATATGTTAAAGAGAAAAAAGGAATGCAATATAGGTATATGTATTAAGACAAAACAACTAAATATAAAAGAAGGGCTACAGACAAAAATAAAAAAAGGAAAATTTTTTGTAGACCTCGAGCATTAGAAATGTAGAAATGTCATAATCTTAACAATTTGTTTTTCGAATAGCAACGATACGATGTCGGAAACTAAAAGAGCCAAACGCAAACTCAGAGTTGAAAAGATCTCATACCTCAGTCCTTCCCCCTCACTGGTTCACTCTTTCGATAAACTTCTTCAACCTACTAATTTCTTGAAGTAATAATTTATTCTCTTCATTCGACTTTGCTATTTCCTGCCGCAATTTTGAGATCTCCTCGACCAAATGCTGGTTGCGCTCATGAATCCGATCGCCTCGATATTTCTCTCTCGAAAGTTGAAGTTCGTAACTGATCAATCCCTTAGTCTCTCCCTCATCAGACGCCTTGGTTTGTTTTGATTGTGGTATTTTTTTGGTATCCTTATTTTCTTGAAAGTATTGTTGTAAAGTTTCCTCTAATTCAGAAACCCTTTGTTGATTTGCATCTGCTCGTTGAATTTCATCGTGCAAACTGCGTAGAAGAACATTATTGAGTAAATAGGTTCCTTTTGCATCTTCTTGTATACTAAAACAATATGTTCCAAATGCAAATGTAATACACCAAGCAGCAACAACGCTGCCTTTAGCCATAGGCGCTAACCACCATGCACGAAGCCTATTAATTGGAGAAGTAGTATCTCGCCAAGGTGTTGAGTCACCAGGAGATTGTCGATGTGTTCCCTCATGAAAAGTCGATTTTGCATACCGATGCATTTCTGGGAAATGGCTTTGATAGAATTTAAAGCTTTTCCTCATCTCTATTTAAAGTAAAAAAAAGTATACAGTTAATATATTAGTAACTAGACCTATAAATCACGATAACGAAAAATAAGCAAATAGTTGAGTAAGAATTAGAATAAGTCCTTTACTAATCTATTCACCATAAGTTTATAAATAGATATATATTTATTTATTTAGATTCACAGAAAACTGTAGAAAAAATAATTGTATATAGTTGCTACTTTCAACCACTTCAACCTGACTTCTTTGTTGATTCAATAATCCCATTTAAAAATGCAAGAATACCAGAGCCGCTTGCCGTTAAATTATTATCCCGACACAGCCTCCTGAAGACTTGAGGGTCCTTAAGGGCAGCTCCGAGAATGGTAATTGTCCTCATTATATGAGGGCTCTGCAATTCTCTTTTGATATCTTTTGGATCCCAAATTTCACCCTCTGGAAGATGTTCTTTAATGCGCTCATAGTAAAAGTCTGGCTCTTCTAGAAGAGCTTCAGTAATTTGGGATGACTGCAATAATTTTCTCAGTGAAATATCATTGTTGTTTGATGAAATGGATGAAATTAGCTTTTGCAACTCAGCTAGTTGGATAATTTTTGGAACCGACTTTGAACTGTCCTCAATTGGAGTTAACGCAGCTTTGATACTCACAAGGTAAGTATTATCCTTCTCAGTCGACTTATCCTGCAGCCAAAAAAAATATGGAGTTTTATTTGCACCTTCGTTGATTTTAAAAAGCATAACTCTTCCAGTTGTACACTTCTCAACAAACTCCACATCAGTCTCACCCTTTTTTAAAGGAAGAGTTACATCAGTATCTGATCCTTCACATGACCATATCAATTCGATTACGTCAGTTCCGTCATCTATAAATGAGAGATACCCCTTGCACTTATCAGCAAGTACAATTCCGTCTGCGTAAGACATTTTGCCTGCACGGAATTGTAGAAAGGGAGTTTTCCTTAGCTTAGGTAGAGGAAGCATTGTAAATAATGATACTAGAATAAAAATAAGATCTAGCGAGAAAAAAAAAAGCAAGTTCACAAAAAAAAATTAAGTTCATTTTTTCTTGAACCACTCCTGTAAATGCAAATACATCTTGCACGAGGGCAGACAATACTGCTGAGTTAAAAATTAGTCTGTGCATATAAAAAAAAAACGCAAAATCCACAGGGATAAGTCAGCAATTCCCTCAACATTTCTAATCACAAAATATTAAGAAAATCCTTTATAAATAATCGAATATTTCTGCTACATTCTCCAATCAGTCTAAACATAGCTACTACTACTCCTAGTATCTAGGTGATACAAAAAATGAATAAATGATCCGAAGTCCTATAATTCCATATTTTCTCACATAGAAATCCAATCTCCTGAAACAGTACCTATTAATACGAAGCTTGTTTCACGGAGCCCAATTTAAGCTCAAATGGTAGCCAGTCCAATGGGGTTGGATCGCGGTATGTCATTGGACCCATAGGGTTCGCCATTTGCACGGACCGCAATCTTGCCCAGCCAGGTATTGGTGTTAAACAGCGATCCTTCACATCCTCGTACGTTATATGCTCTGTCATTAGTACCATATCTCTGTATTGATAATAGGTACCACTGACTGTGATTACAACAGCAGTAATAAAGCAAGAAAACGTACATCCTATAACTGGATAAACACGACCACCAAAAATAAAACCCCATTTTTCTTGAGATCCAGCGGCACTTGAGAATGTACCATGTTCAGTTTTAACATTTCCTAATTGAAGTCTAGTAGCTTTTGAAAGCATTGGGGCCAAATTCACCCTTGAAAGCCGCATTTCTAAAATTTGCTACTATTTTGCTTTTGATATATATACTAGGCAACAGTACTAATATGTTGCAGTGTCTTACAGTTGAAAAAAAGAGAATTATAAATAGAATACGTATTGATACTTCTAACTATTGGTAATTAAGCAATAAAGTATTACTCATATTTTCCTAGAGATTCAATACCTATAATCAAGCTTACAATTTTGCAAGTTCTTATATACAAAATATGTAAGTGAACGTGCTGAAACGTATTAGTATTTTTTGCCAACACTCAAGTCAGTTAGATTTATCAATTCCTCATAATTTACTAATATGGAAAATAGAAACACACCAAGCATATCTAAGGGATGTTTGCAGAACCAGAGCCTTTGTGCTTCTTTATAGACTTCAAGAGGAAAAATTGGTGTAAAGGCGCGTAATAAGGATATACATTCCGAATCTTCAATCATACAACTGGTAAATCCTTTATGGGATCCTGAAGAGCAAGTCAAGATAAATGCTTACCCTAATAGTTAAGTGGCTCACAAGAAGAAAGCTGAAAATATGCATCTTTTAACTTTATCACTTTTTGATTCACTTGTGATGAGAAAGACATTCAAGTACTCCACCTAAATCGCTGAACGAAGGGAGTTCTTATATAAATATTCGGAAAAACACGCAATGAATGAATGAAACTCCAATATAATATTTTTTAAAGGGAAGAAATAGCAATGCAAGATAAAACAACAAGCCGCAAAGCACGAGGACGCGATACAGGCAAAGGCTAACGCTAATTTTGAAAATTATATGCCTCCCCCC
>AIHY01001711.1:0-13197 GCA_000331125.1 Phytomonas serpens 9T
GCCCTGCGATGCACGCTCAGCAGTTGCATCACGCTCAGCSGCCACCGCCTCCAGCTGCGCACGTAAGCGTTCCAACTCTGCATGGTCCTGCGATGCATGCTCAGCAGTTGCATCACGCTCAGCCGCCACCGCCTCCAGCTGCGCACGTAAGCGTTCCAACTCTGCATGGTCCTGCGATGCACGCTCAGCAATTGCATCACGCTCAGTCGCCACCGCCTCCAGCTGCGCACGTAAGCGTTCCAACTCTGCATGGTCCTGCGATGCACGCTCAGCAATTGCATCACGCTCAGCCGCCACCGCCTCCAGCTGCGCACGTAAGCGTTCCAACTCTGCATGGTCCTGCGATGCACGCTCAGCAGTTGCATCACGCTCAGCCGCCACCGCCTCCAGCTGCGCACGTAAGCGTTCCAACTCTGCATGGCCCTGCGATGCACGCTCAGCAGTTGCATCACGCTCAGCCGCCACCGCCTCCAGCTGCGCACGTAAGCGTTCCAACTCTGCATGGTCCTGCGATGCATGCTCAGCAGCTGCATCACGCTCAGCCGCCACCGCCTCCAGCTGCGCACGTAAGCGTTCCAACTCTGCATGGTCCTGCGATGCACGCTCAGCAATTGCATCACGCTCAGTCGCCACCGCCTCCAGCTGCGCACGTAAGCGTTCCAACTCTGCATGGTCCTGCGATGCACGCTCAGCAGTTGCATCACGCTCAGCCTCCTTAAGTTCAGTCTCCGTTTGATCTTGTGAAACAGGTGATTGTTGGTAAGAGAGGTCCATATTTTGCCCCACAACTGTAGTATTGTCTTGGCCCTGCGGTTTTTGTTTCTTTCCTCTTCTCGATCGGCGATTGGCTCTTCCTCGAGTCTGGGCTTGAAATTCCGTTTTAGCGTTATCTTGGGTTTCATGACTATCGCCCTCCGGTTGTACTTTATCAAGAGAATCCTCACTCCGCTGGAACTTTAGCATCTTTTGTTCAGCTTCTACTAATTGTTCTTGCAGTCGTTCAATAGTTTCCCTACTTTTCATTCGCTCTTCCACAAATCTTTCATTCAACTTTTCTAATTCCCTGTCAAGTTGAGTATCTGACTGCCCCAGTGTTGCTTCAAGGCTAGCTGATGAGGTTTCTAAGCGCTTTTTCAAATTTTCGATAGTTTCATTGTCTTGCCGCTTGATAGTTTTCACCTTTTCTCTCCATTCGGTGTGTTTCTTTTGCATGTCTACTAATATTTGTTCCTTCTTGACAATATCTTCTTTGAGCAATCTGTTCGCCTCGTTTAATTGCTGTATTTCATGTTGCAGCGCGGTGATAAGCTCAGAATGCTTATCAGGATGACTCTGATCCAGCAATGCACGCTCGCAATGGTTCTCAACTCCCCTCTTGAGTTCTTCCAGTTCGGATATATGCTTCTCCTCCATTTTCCTACGATCTACCTCATATTGCTGATGAGCTCGTGAAATATCCTCACTAAAACGTTTTTCGGCGCTCAAATAGGCAGCCTTCAGGTCTTCTAACTCCTTCAGACCTTGGGCCCTCAAATTATCGCTTTCAGTAAGCATATTTTGGAGTAATCTAGTATCCTCTGTCAATTTGTTCATCTTGAGCTCATATTCTTGTCGTATGTCCTGCAAAGAGGATTTTATAGACTCACTCACCTCTACAGAAATATTCTCACCAGTTGCTTCTTTAATTTGCTTGTAAATCGATAGTTTATCCTGCAGATCAGCGATTTCACAGCGATGTGCTTCATCCATCTCCTTGACTTTGTTCTCCCACTTTTGTGCTGTGGCTTTTAAATCAGTAGTTTTTTTGCTTTCTTCCGCCAACTGGATCTCTAAAGAAGACGCTACAGCTTCGACTGTCTTGATCTTCTGGCGAAGCATATCAATTTCCTCTTTAGCGGAGGCCAGCTCAGATGAACTGCTTTTAAAAAAATGATTCATTTTCTATCAATTCCGTGACTTGGGCTATCCTAAAATCAAGATTGTGCAAATAAACGGTTCAATATTATTCTAAAAAATAGCAAAAAAAATTAATTAATATTAATCCGCTTGTAACTAATGTGTTGTACAACTGTCCAAGTCAAAAAATGCACAAAGGAACAAGATAGAATTATGAAAAAAGCCAAAATAAGTATGTCCTTTTCAACGATTAATTCAATACGATCGACTAACTTTAGTATAGAGAATTCATATGATTAAGCACAGTGGAAAGATATTCAGTCGCATTGGTAAGATAAAAACAAAAAGATATAAAAATGTTACTACAAGTTCTTTTTCTAGCTTTTAGACAATTTAAGAAAGTAATGTATGCAACTCGAAATACAACAACGACGCATAATAAAATATAATAAAAGAAAATTTTGGTCGAAGAATATCCAGTCCCAGTCAATTGGTGTCATTCCTGGCATACCTTTCCCAAAACTCAATTTAATAGTTTCGCAATGATGTACAACCTTAGTTGAGGTTCAACAACACCTCGGAAAGGGGAAGTTGAAACCCTCAGGGGGCCTCCGCTGCGTGACATAGGTTCCTCTCTGTACAGAAGGCCAATAATTTTCACACATTCCCCACGAGGTTTGCCGGAATAGAATGCGTGATGGAAGGGTTCATGATATATATGTTTCCTATTGGGGGGCTCAGTCGTGGTGAGTTTTAGGCTGGGATTAACAAGCAAACATCAGTGGTAAAAGGATATAGCTGTAGTTAAATACATGCATTCATACCGTAATATAGAAAAAAAGAAGATACATGGGATGAGTGTATGGAAGAGAAAAAGATTACTTTTTTTTACGTTTACCTTTATCTTTTTTCTGTACAGACTTGAATTTTTTGTGGTTCACAGAAAAGATAATTTTCCCATCTTCAGATGAATAAATAGGTGTTACGCCAAGCATTCCATTATTAACTCCTATCCACTGAAGGAGTGCTTGCTGAGCCGGTGAAAACTCAGCTATCCGTTTTCTTTCATCGAAGCACGCCTCAATGTCAGTTAGCTTGATATCCACGATTACGAGAGGTGACCACCTAGTTGCCATCATTGAGCTAAGTATTTCTTTAGCCTCCTCAGCGACATGTGGGTCTTCTTTCATGGAAATAAAAGTCACATCCGTACTTACCTTAGAAGACGATTGCTTATCCTTGATAGAAAGGGATCGAACTGTATCGCATAGCTTATCTATCGAGATGTCTGAGTACTTAAGTGCTTTGTTTTGCTGCATAGAACCCACAGGAAATAATCGCTTACCATCAAAAAGTGCCCAACGTAGCTTTTTCGCTTTCATTTTCTTCGTTAATATATGTAAATCACTATCAATACTCAAGTAAGCCGGTATATTATTCTTCCACAGCGTTACAGCTGCCTCAACGACATTGTCTAGCTGAGATTGCGAGTATAGGTCCTGGCGCCGTATTGCCACACCATCTAAGGCTCCCTCAATCATGGGTATGTAAAAATGCTTCCAATTCGTCGACATTTCGTAGATATCCACAGTGATAGAATATCCGTTCATATCAGAATTCGTAACAGTGCACTTCGGAACATAATTATCCATGCTGCATCCAAAGGCAAACGCCATTCCAGAAGCAGTACGACATTCGAGAATAATACCATGATCAATAAAAAAGTGGTCATTCAATGTCTCGGCAGGAACTAGCGTTGGATCAAGGATAATCGAGATGTGCGAAGATAGATGTTTACCGAAAAGATGGATGACACTAAATATGGCGGATAAAAACTTACGAAGAAGCTCATCCCTACTATAGGAAGAAACGAGCCCTACTTTACTAAGAGTTTCGCTGATTAGTGAAATAGCTGGCCCGAATTTCTCAGTAGAATCAAGAGGAGTTCTAAGTCCAGAAAAATCTTTTTGAGTTTGATGAAGCCCCAGCCTATGATACACCGTGTTGAGCCAATCCGCGTGCGATACAATTATGTTAATGGGCTCCGTTAACTCCATGAACGAAATCAGATGAATCAGGCTCAGAAAGGGATCAAGAAGAGCTTCGCTAAAGGCATCGGAGCGCTGCATTGGTGTGGTGAAAACTGCATAAGAACGTACTTTGTGATAGAAGCAGTGAAACGGTCCAATGGAATCGTTTTCCTGCATCCCTAAAAATGAAGCAACAGGTATTTGGGGCAATGCTGTGAATGAATATGAACGGCCTGCGCTATCTGTAACGATCTCAACCCCAAGCTCGCTTAAATCAGGATTGATCGGAATAAGTGGGTCCACAAAGCCGATAAACATGCTACCATGCAGGGTTCCCACCATGTTGACCGCTTGTACAGCTTGCGCGCATGCAAAGGAACCAAGAAATTGAGCTGTCGTTCGTAGCTGGAGAGGAGGCTTTCGGAAATGAATATCGAACTTCTGGATTCGTTGAACAACTCTGCAAGCAAATCTCTCGCCGTAGCGATCAATTGTTTCCAATGCTTCGATGATATCAACAGGGTCCCCGGGGAGCTCTGCAGTACTTAGCACTTCTTCACAGGTGCAACGTTTATGTTGGTCATGCTCCAGCAAGCTGGCAATCACCTCAGCTATCTGTGGTTTGCACTTTATGAACCAATCTGGAAGAGTTCCTGTATGCCATACGTGCTCCATGATATTGAACCTGTCACGAAATCCTTTACCCAGTATTGAAAGCCACATTTCTAAGGCAATCATACCTATACTAAACTCATCCACTTTGAACCCATAACTGATACCCTTCTCTTGCTCAGGTGCACAGTACAGCACGGAACCGCAATTACCCGTTGGGAAGTTGGCATTCTGATTGAGCTGGGCTTCTGTCAATTCGCCAATATCATCAAGTTTGTAAGCGCTAGCAGTTTGCTTTAGTCCATTCATGACACGTGCTAGGCCAAAATCAGCCACGCGAATGGTTCCAATCTCGTCCTCTAGTTGGTTGTTTTCCATTTCGAATAAAACATTATCAGGCTTGAGATCGCGGTGGACTATATTTTCGTGATGCGTATGGGCAATCACTACTAAAAGTTGCCGAAAAATCGAGGCTGCAACCTTTTCGCCTTTTTCAGATGCAAAAATGCCACAACCTTTATCACTTTCGTCGATCAAATGTCGTAGCGACGTCGCGGAGCACAGCTCCATCTGAATGTACAATGTTTGAAGTCGATGACCTGAAGAATACAACAGAACGGGTGTAGAACAAAAGTTTTCATCGTTGCAACTTTCATGAAATCCAATTTCCATTGAGCTGCCTTCACTTTCCTCATCGTCGGTATCACTGCTTGTGTCACCTGTTGATGAAGAGGTGGTGCCAATAAAGGATTCATCACTTGATTCCGACGAGGAGAAATCGTCAATGAGGCGGGTAGCACAACCAGATGCAGCACTCTTCTTGATGATCTCCTTTTCTGAATGCTCGTCGTCGTCTTCGATAAACTTTTTCAACTCCTCATCACACCCATCCTCAACCCACGCATCATAGTAGCGAACAATATTTTTGTGATTCAAGGCAGCCAATGTATGAACCTCACGAATAATTTTTTCCGATTGATTATCTTTCATGACGATTTTTTTAACGGCATAGAAGCGTCCATCAATTTTTTTCCGGCACATATACACCGGTGCAAAGCCACCAGACCCAAGAAGCTTCTGCTGAATAAATTCATTTTGGTATCTTCCCTCCGATCCTTGTTGAATTCGTACTGGGAGCTCCTCGCTCTTCCAGAACCATTTTTTGAGTTCAGACCACTGAGAGACTGCGCACTCATCAGTTTGTATCTCTTTGGCGAATGCTTTCGAGAAAACATCGCCTTTCCACGGCAACAATCCACGCACAGCTTGAGGAAACACGTTGGCCTTTTCGATAAGATACGATGATAGCCACTCAAAATTGCTATTCCATTCCTCGCGTGATTCAGGATCTTTCATACAGCAACACTTTCGTAGGAGATAGAGTGCCAATAAGCTAAGACGTAGCGCATCCTTGGCTTTCAGGGGCACTGGGGTCAATGCGGGGGACTTGGGCACCACGGATGAAGAATTTGCGCCGACGATCTCGTCCTCAACATCTGTCACCTTAGTATTCTCAGTGTTCACAAAATTTAGCACTGTTGATACAATTTGCATCATACAGGGCATCCCTATAGACAAGCATGGCTGTATGCTATTGCTAATTTCCTTCTTCAATTGGGCCGCTTCCTCTTGGGTAAAGCATTCCTCCTCCTTGTGGAGGGTAGAAGAAGGAAAGATTAGTTCAACCTTGGGTGGTACATAAGGATAACCCTCAACTATTGTTATATCTAGTGTAGGATGAAACCTAAGACGCGTCTCTGAGTTGATTGGTACTCTTAGTTTTTTGTGAACCTTATTTTGGCCAACAACTTTTGCATTTTCAAATGTATTGAGGATAATTTCAATCTCTTGGTTCACCTCTTCATTAGCGGCGGTGCTGTACTTCGGAATTAACTCAAAAACTTGAAGACTTTTTTTCCTTGCACTCGTCATCGCGACGGCTGAGGTGAAAATATCACTTGCCTTTGAAAAATATAGTAGTTGAACAAGGTATGATTGAATGAAGCAAATTATTTTAATGAGAAAAAATACCAGAGTATCAAAAAGAAGGGAAACAAAAGGATAACAAAGATGTACAAGGATTAACATTACAAAGTGTTATCTTTTTCCTTCGCCTTTATAAAGTTTATATCTCATAATTGCACATTTCATTCAATATTATTCGGTGAAGTGTACCATATTTCAAAACTCAATGGTGCCGCCTACTAGAGGCCCTTCCCGCGCCAGTAGAGTTCAGATGTTGTAGGGCAATGGCTACTGTAGTATCGTTTGCCTGTAGCGTAAGCGATGGGGTTTGGGAAGGGCGAGCCCTCATGTCTTCACTAGTTTTTAACGCATGACAAACCACACATAATGTTTGGATGTTATCCAACGTTGTTTGCCCTCCCCCGTGAGAAACTGGAATAATATGGTCAGCGTGCCAGCAATTGCCTGGGGTAGGATTCTTCACGAATTTACGATACAAGCGCGGAAAAAGAGCAAATTGTGGATGATGTTTCAGAAGAATCTCCTCTCTCTTATCGATGCGCTGCGCGTTGGCCATCAAAGTACAGAGTAATTCACAGTTTACCTGGCAATTTGTACACCTGCCACGATCTACAGTGGAAACACTTCGTCGAATCGACCCCACGGAACGTTTCATGAAAAATGACTCCCTGCACTTTCCGTTACAGAACATCACTATGTCTGCTTCCAACTCGATAACCAAGCCAGGAAAGAAGATACCTGAAATATTCAAGAGATCAGAGCAATTTAAACACAGGGGCGTATATAATGAGCCTAGAAGCTTCAAATTGGAAAAATAATAAGAGTGCTTAAGAAAGCCTTGACGTTTGACCTGCCACCAAAAACCCCACCCTATCCTCAAAGGAGAGAGAAAGCGAGTCATTGCCCCCGTTGAAGGCACCGAGCTCCTAAATTTAAAGTCACTAGAACACCATACTGCATTACTTATCATCTGCCGCTTATAAAACAGAGAATGTTTATCTAATGAGAGAAGGAATCGATCCAGTTGGGCCCAAATTGGATGATTTCTACTCCGAACGCACGCTGTTGCTTCTTCCATTGAGAGCGTCATATAAAAAGAGTCAGTGACAGAATTTTTGACATGAATACGACCTGTATTTTTGCTGATAAGAAAAAGTAGTGGCTGATTTGCTGTCATTGATGAAGGCGTACCACTGCTTGTATTCGCACTATTAGTGTCTACAAATGAAAATGGAGGTAGAGACGAATCCATTCGTGACGTGTGATATATGGAAAAGGGCTCACTTTCATCATCTACTAGTTTACGTACTCGTTGGCAGCTTTCAAGGATACGAGAGAAGTGGGTCATATCGAATTCAGAATGAACACCCAAGATATAATAAATACTTACCTCTTGCTCCTGGCCATGACGATGGAGGCGATCCTCCGCTTGCATCATCCACGACGCATCTGGTGGGAGTTCACAAAAAATAGCGCATTGGGCTGAGGCCAGAGAGATGCCGGTAGCGCATGCAGTAATGCCAATCACGGCAACCTTTACTTTTTTATGCTCAAATTCTGCCAATAGATCACCCCTTTGCTCTGTTCCTACACGGCCATCGATTTGAATGAAAGAAACTCCCCTGTCATCAAGAAAAGAAACCAGAGTATCGATAAGTGCTAAATGATGCGCAAAGAGAACAAGTGTTTCATATTTTTGACAACAGTACTCGATAGTCTCGAAAATACCTTTACGCTTTCTTCTCCAACATAAGGAATATTGCTCCTGAAAAATATTTTTATCATTGGGCATCAGAGTGCTTGTTACACGAAGAATAATACGCTTCTTAGGTGGAAGTTCAAGCACGTCACGCTTGAGACGACGTACCATACATTTTGCCCGCAGAAAGCTGGTGTATTCTATCGGACGTACGCACTCTAATATTTGCACGAAGGGGTCAAAACGCATATGACAGAATTGCAGTGCAAAATGCCATCGCGTTTTTCCAAAAACACCAGGCAGTAGCATGTCAAGTTGATTATACATTGTAAAAGGGGTCGCCAAAGCAGGAGTTCCGCTCAGAAGAATACAATAAGGAACCTGCTTCCCAAGATCCACTAAGAGACGCGTATAGTGAGCGTCGGAATTATTTGTATTCGTAAGAAGAAAGTGACTTTCGTCACAGACAAGGCATTTCCAGTTTTTTTTGATTAGTCGCTCCCCTAGAACCGCAACCATGTGATAACTAACAATCACCACCTTTGGGATCTGACCACTGCCTAATGCATCGTTTGACCCTTTAATAATATGTATATCGCTAACCTGGATTTGAGAATGCAAGTACCTCTCAATTTCTTCAGCCCACATAACCTTTAGTGCAGATGGAGTCACAAGCAACAATGGAAACGCATTTAATACAGAAACAGCAGCAAGTGCTTCTAAGGTTTTTCCTACACCCATTTCATCTGCGAGCAACGCTCGCCCCCCAAAACGGAGAATCTGCTCCAAGCCCTCAAGTTGATGCTTGTGTAACACTTCCTGCAAATCCACAGGGAGAGAATATTCCGGTAGTTCTTTCGGGAAACTATTCATAATATTAACAAGCTCTATAGAAGGCTGGCTGATTAAATACTTTCCGAACGGGTAACATGAAATTGCCTGAAGCTCATCAATAAGAAAACTGAGAAGCTCCAACGGCACTGAGAAGCGATTATTAGTATTTTTATGCATCTGCGTCCTCAATGATAAAGAGAACGATGTAAGAACATTTTCCATCTCACTGTTAGTGAAGTTACAAAAAGTTAATGAAATCAACCTCTGCAGGCACTCCAATTCGACCACAGCAATTTTTATGTCAAGAGTTCCTTTAATAGAGATGCCTTCAATCATAGGGACAAATGAAATATCATGATTCCCCATCTGTAGTCGACTGATGAATAACTTCAAAACTTTCTGAAAATCTATCGGTGTCTCGCATTTGCATGCAAATACACAGCCGTACTTTGACAACCTAAACAAGCGTTGCGACTTGCATGCAAAGCAAATGCGCTCATAAGGCTCAAGGAGCTGCTCCATATGAACTTTTCACATGGTCATGTGCTTACCCGTATAAAGAAATACCTGTTTCGCTATATGTATAGTAGAGATAATGAATCAATGAAAGGAAAAAGGGTAAAGACATTATTATAGCTCGCAAAGCATCGTTACGAAGATAAGTAAATGATTTACAACATTTTTTTCCCGAAGAGTTAAGTTCTTGAGTATGAATAAAACACACCTTTCACTAACGACATATAGGATGGAAAAGTGGTAATAATAATAATAATAATAATAATTCCCCTAAAATCTTTCCATATTAATGCTACTTACGAAAACATACAATTCTACAATAGCTAATATCCCTGAATATGACTTTCCATAGCTGCGGGGGCATTTCTTGATCTAGTTGCAATCTCATGCGGATTGTCCTTCTGTTTGCGGTTGGGACGCGGAGGCTCCTTGATGTACATGGCCTTACCACGAAGCTCCCGGTTGCGTTCCGTCGCACGCGCCCAAGCTTCACGGGCTTCCCTCTGGGCCTCGATCTCCTCCCAAGTTAACTCTAATGAGTCATGATGCTCAATAGCCAAAAGAACCATATGCTTCGCTGCCTTGATTATTTGCTCCTGCTCCTCTTCGGTTAAATCCGCAATTTTCTCGGCAGGGTTTCCAGCCCACATTTCACCTGAAGGAATAATAGCTCCTGCTTGTAGTACACTAGCAGCACAAAGCATAGAGCCTGATTCTATTTGGCTGCCTTTCATAACAATAGCACTAGCACCCACAAAGGAACAGGATGCAATGTCAGCAGACTCAACAATCGCCATTGGCTCAATTGTCACCCACTTGCCCAAAGTAGTATTACCTGTAACAACTGCCTTTTCCTGAATATTGCAACTTTCTCCTAGGTAAATAGTTTCGTCCTTTTCAGCACGAATTATGGCATTATAACCAATATAATTTTTCCGACCTACTCGTACATCTCCAGAGATAAACGCACTTGGTGCAATAAAGCAATTATCCATCACTGAGGGTCGCTTATCATTCACCTTCAACAGACGTGGAATGCGATACAGACTTTCCTTTGGTTGTATACCCATAAAATTATCACTAAATTTTATTACACGCGTAGACAAACGTTGTAATTTACTTGATGCCCAGAAAAGGTATCTTGTAAGCCAAGTTTTTTTTTTTATGGCCCATTCGGGAAGTTCAGACGGTGTTGTAAGAGCCGGAATTGAAACTTGTCGGACAATACGTGACCGAAACATTGCGCTACTACCCTAATGCAAAAAAAATGCTACTATTACTAAATTTGATGAAAAGATACTAACTGGAAAAGACAGAGCTATGGGATTCTATCATGTAACAAGATAAATCAGTAATTAAATCTCAATAAAATGGTAAAACTAAATATAAACTCAAATAATATATGCAATACCAACATAACACCAAGAGGTTGTGCTTTTAATAATAATAATGGGACTACATGAGGATTTTTCTTTACAAAGATACCCATTCGAACGATATTCAAGAATGCTTTAAAATCTGTCGCCTGAAATAATCGGTTACACTATCAACTATACTCAAGACTACAAATACACCACCAACTATACCACATAGCTTTACCATAAAACGTATTAATGGGGGACGTAAAAAGTAATTGTTAATCTGGAATGGAGAAATATCGAACGCAAAGAAAACTGCAGGTACAGCTCTACTTGGAATTGCAATTTCTCTGTGATTCCAATGAACACCATATTCATACGTCCGTTGTTTACTATTCTGCTTTTCTTTGGTATTATAGGTTGTTGGAATGACCTTAAGAAAGTACTTTACTTCAGAGAAGCCCCTGGTAATGTAACGTTGGCCATTTAGTGGAAAAGAAACACCTGTATGAGAGAAACGTCGAACGCTTTGGTCTCCGATAACAAATTTTTTGATAATATGAGAAGAGTTAAAAGATAGAACATTGCTGAAATCATATCCATACCTAGAGTGTGTAGGCATAAAGGCAAGAAATCCTGGAATTTTCTTCATATTCAAGGTTCCAATAACATTGCAACCCGGTTCATTCCTGGATAACTCGGAAATACATTGTGGTATCACCCGGTGGGATGGAACATGGAGCCCTGCATTTTCGTATGCCTTTTGAACATCTTCACAAGTTTCGCAGCACATGCTAGCATTGAGACCCATTTTGTTTTTTTCCATACTCTGAACTTTAGGGAGATCTTCGGGTAAAAAACATTGTGCACAATGATTAGTTAATTCTGGTTTATTTCGGGAGTCATATTCTAGACTACCTTCCTCGTTGGTAAACGGTAACTCACCTCTGTACGTCAAAATTCCATTAGATGTGACAGGTATTTTGTGCAGATTTCTTACGATATTATAACGTCTTTCACCGGATATGTCAAGTGTATCGATGCTGATACGATGGCACTGTAAGGATGGAAATAAAATGTCAATATGTACCTCCATGGATCGATTTTCATTATCATCAAGCGTTAATGTGGTAGAATATGCATCTCTGCCTGTGATATAAGAAAAGGCCTCCCATAAAACAAGGAGAACAATCACTGTAAAAGTGAACGCACTAATCAATCCTCCAACATTGGTTTGAGACCGCTTAAAGTCTTCCTTGGGCTTGGGAAACAAGTCTACCCGAGCTATGTGATTCAGGATCGGAGTATTTGTCGTCTCATTCCCATCAATTAAAACAGGATTTCTTCTACGTAAGGTTGACATTCCAAGTGATAATAACTATTAATGTGGATAAAGATTAATGAGAAAAATAAAAAGGAAGACACTACAGAATTTTGGGTAAGGTTAGTATTGAATGGTAATTTGATTGAACCAGGAATATTTATAGCTTCTTTTTGAAGCTTCTTAGTTTTGTAATAGTCACTGTTTTATCAAAGTTCAGATAATATAGCCATAAGCATGAATTCGTTTTGTAGTACACGTTTAACATTCATTCAGTTTTAAGGTATGCACTCCTTTTTGTAAAGTACTTTGAAAGTAAGTTCTCAGGCTAGTAAACAGCTAGACTTTTATTTTCATTGCTTAAATAGGGTCCAACCTGTTGCTGTAAATTACTCATTCTGTTAGGAAAATAATTTTCACACTTGTATGATATTTATTTATTCTGAGCTATCTTGTTTGGCGCCCCATTTTTTATTAATAATTTTAACTGTTTGGCCTTAAAGCTGTCAAATATTTTTTTATATTAGCTGTCATTTTCACAAAGAGCCATCATTTTCAATAAAAATTATATCAAAAGTTCACAAAGTTAGAGTGTCCCCTTTTTCCTAATTCTCGCATAGTAATGACTGCTTTTGGCTCCACTCGATCAGTTCCAGTGTTCCTTAGGCCCTATAAAAAAAGTATCTATATCATTTGTCGTATCACAAAAAGACGTCACCTTTTCACGGAACTAAGGCAATATCATCTACATACAGTCTGAGATATAAAACAGTTATATTGTTATTCCATGTCATCATGTTGGTGTAGACTAAGACCCCCCCCCACCCCACCCACCCTATCTTTATTTTCAAAGAGTATATAAAGTAGTGTATAGATTACCTAAGTTCATTTTATTTAGGGGCATGATTCTCCCGGGGCAAAATTTGAGTACTCTGCCCCCCCCCC
>AIHY01001724.1:0-10785 GCA_000331125.1 Phytomonas serpens 9T
GTAAGGCGTCGGGCGTCCACCCCGCGAAGGCCCCGGCGGACGCCACGGCGCGGGGTCCCGTGAAGGGTGGCGAGCCCACCGGGAAGAAACGCGCCGGTGTGACGACCTCGGCGAAGGCGAAGTCGGGTGCTCCCGCCGCCTCGTCCCCATCGTAGCTCGAGCCGGCTACCCGACGAAACAACGGAGAGGATAGCAATCATGGGGAATCGTGATAAATGGGTTTCGGCGCACTCAAGAGAAAGGTATATAACGCAAGGAGCTAGATTATGCGGATGAGAAAGGGATGCGGAAAGTCACCGATTCTTCAAATTGAGGAATGAGGTGGGGATAAAGATTTGACTATGCAAGAGTGTTCATCGTTGGAGGACGGGATTTGGTTGTGTGATGCGATTTGACATAATGTTCTGGGGAAAAATGGTGTATGCCGACAACGATTTCTTCTGCTTTTTTTTTCGAAGAAAGAGAAGTCGAAGGTGTGCGTTTAATTATAATTTTTGTGATACTAGTCTTGTGCCTCGTTGCGGTGATTATTCCAAGTCATGCTCGAATGCTGCGCATCTCATGGTAGACAGTACTATCATAACGAAACGCATAAATAAATAATGTGAAATATACACACGAAAAAATATACACAAGTATCACAATGATGTCTATCATTAAATTAACCCTTCATAAAAATTCACTGTGTTTAAAAATTGCCATTTTATTGTATAAAAAGGTGAAACCTCATGCCTAGGTAGCCTGTGTCTTTGCTAAAGTTCACCAGGTGGGCTTATAACCGATTTATCCATTTATTCTTTGTTTGTGCATTTGTAACATACCATCGGATTTTATTGATAATAAAAAAAGGGGAAACCCTGCCATCAGTATTAGGATCAACGTTTTAAGGATTCTTGGGGCAAGCCCACAAGAAGATATTGCACGCATATGTTGAAGGTGAGGAAATTGATCCCATGACAACGCATTTCGTTATAGGGTTTACAGGTACTATAGCAAGTGGAAAGACAGTACGTTGTCATCGCCTGCTGCAGGTCGCTATCAAGCATCAACTCGATGCCCTGCATTCTGCTTCACAAACTGGGAAGGAAAGTATGGTGTCGGTGGAGGAGGCTTTGGAGTTGACTTCGACAACTATTTTGGCGGAGCAAAAGACATCTGCATTTCCAGACTCTTTCTTATCTCTACTTCAGGATAGCCCATTGAGTGTGAAGTATATCAACGCGGATCTTTTGGGGCATGCTGTCTACTCGCCGGGCACCCCTTGCTATCATCAATTGATTCAACGCTTTGGCGAGGGAATTCTCATGCGAGAGGAGACGCCAGGAGAGACCACAACTACCTTATCCGGCGATAGCGATAACCTTAGGAGGTCTGGAAACACGACACCACCATGTGTTAATGGAGGTTCCTCAGTCTCACCCCCGCCAATCAACCGTCGCATGCTTGGTAAGATCGTATTTGCTGATCCGCGGCAGCTTTCAGCACTAAACGCCATTTGCTGGCCGCATATTATAGAGGCCTTCCAAACACAGTACAGCTCCTGTGTGTTGGCTGCCGAGGAGGCCGGCAAGCGGGTGACCCTTTTCATCCTAGAGGCTGCGCTTCTTTTGAAGATTTCAGGCATGCTTCAGTACTGCACCGATGTCTGGATGACGAGCTGCAGCGAGGAAGAGGCGGTGTCGCGCCTCACCCTACGAAATGGTCTTGGGGCTGTAGAGGCTGCGCAGCGCATCGCCGCGCAGGCGAATGTTTCCGATATGATGAATACTCTTCGACGGATGAAATTTTCTAATGGGTTGGAACACTTCGACACATCCGAGACGACGCTAGATGAGGGCCTGCGGCAGGTGGATTCAGCTTTTGAGAAATATTGGTGGCATAAAATTAGACCGTGCCTTTAGGGGGAAGTAGTTTAGGGTAAGACAAACTGGCTTGATGTCTCTCCCGAGTCGTGGTGTTCTTTGCACACCTTATTTTTCCATTTTCCAATTGGGAATCTAAAGTCTCGCTGATAAACAAATGCCTATGGAATAATCAACTCTGGCGAGCTCAATAAGCATATGGGCTTAATTTACCTAAGACTCCTCAACTAAGGTACAACCACTCCATTCCAACGACACTCGTCCTTCCAAAGAATAGTAACGGGCGGATGAGTGGGTTTCGCGATCCGTTTCACCTTTTTACACGTTGATACTGCTCCCATACTGAATGATCGTTGGAGGGTTCCTCAATTACTATTCAAATATCTCAAAAAAGCGTGTAAACGGGAAAAACAAATTTGAGAGTATTGTTAAATTATGGTACTCATTTTGCTGATTCGCATTTTTTAAATAAATAAAAAAGTAAATAAATTGATGCCCGAATTTGCTTATTGAACATGACCCTTTTAGGGCTACAAATCGTTAAATTGAAAGTAAAATACTAAAGTTGAACATTTATTCCAAACACGCTATCATAGTCTCCTTTGTTTTCCTTTAATTATAGGTTTACCTTTTTTTTTTAAAATCACTGTGTTAAATAAGTAAATTTTTGGACACAGTTACACTTAAGGCTATAAATATACATATACACACCTAAAGTTCCATTTATATTCTGAACGTGCACTTTCCTTGAGGGATCCTAAAAAGGCTGATCTATTTCATTAAAAAAGTTATCGATCTCCCACGGTTAATATCACGACGTAAAGAGTGAGAGCGCATAAGAAAACAGAGTGTTGAAACGGATAAACTTTGTCATATCTTCAAAGCCAATACAACTAATAGAGTGCTTACGTAGCGAGTGATAATCTCACAGAACACATTGCAGGATGTCGTATCACTACTCTGATGCAGCTGATGGTGATAGCTTGCTTGAGATGGAGAAATATACTGTAGAACGCATAGCAGGTCAAGGTACCTTTGGTACGGTTAAACTAGGAAAAGAACGAGCCACAGGTGCTCCAGTGGCTATCAAAAAGGTTATTCAAGATCCTCGCTTCCGAAATCGCGAGTTGCAGATTATGCAGGACCTTGCCTCGCCACGCCATCCGAATATTATTCAGCTGCTTGGCTACTTCTACACTCGCGGGGAGCGGCGGCACAGCGACATCTACCTCAACGTCGTGATGGAATATGTTCCGGATACACTGCACCGCTTCTGTCGGAACTATTACCGACGCCAAGCCACGCCACCCTTAATTCTGATCAAGGTGTTTATGTTTCAGCTTCTGCGTAGCATCGCGTACCTCCAATTACCGTCGGTGAACGTCTGTCATCGTGATATCAAGCCACATAATGTCCTCGTCAATGAGGCAACTGGCACCCTGAAGTTATGCGACTTTGGTAGTGCGAAGAAACTTTCTCCTTCAGAGCCGAACGTGGCGTATATCTGTTCGCGTTACTATCGCGCGCCGGAGCTCATTTTTGGTAATCAACACTATACAACGGCGGTGGATATCTGGTCTGTGGGATGTATATTCGCTGAAATGCTGCTAGGCGAACCTGTCTTCCGTGGGGAGAACAGCGCCGACCAGCTGCAGGCAATTATGAAAATTATCGGCCACCCAGCACCACAGGATATGCAGAAGCTGAACCCAAACCGCTTAGACATCACTTTTCCAAATTCCTTGTGTGTTACGTGGAATGAGTTCTTTCGGTGCCGACACCCTCCTGAGACGTACGATTTACTTTCCAATCTCTTGCAATACATGCCCGAGAAGCGTTTAGCATCATTTCAAGCACTCTGTCATCCGTATTTCGATGAGTTGCATGAGCCGACAACGAGATTACCAGAAAACAGGGAGCTCCCATCGGATCTGTTTCGGTTTCTGCCCTGTGAAATAGAGGCTATGACAGAGTATCAAAAGGCCAAGCTCCTTGGAAATAAGGATAAGTAGAGTGAGGTGGATATGAGGGCCTAACATCACAAACAACTCATAGTAGAATGTACGTTATAAAAGCTGCATATCTATCTTGGCTTCCTAAAGAGAGTGGGAAAAGTGACACCAAACTAATCGACTAACAACAGAGTTTTTAGTGAGATTTGCAAGTGATTGGGTGTGGGGGAAGGGGGAATATCCTTTCATTGTGATATATAATTATTTTAGACTTAACAAAGCCATTTCTATTTGGTCTTCCGATTTTACTACTACTACTACCTCGCTGTGCAGCACATCGTCGCGTCTTCCTTCTTATACTTCTCTCAGAAATAGGGAATTTTTTTCATATATATATATTTTTTCCGCAATGAATTTATTGCTAATCTACTTACTATTGCAGGGATGAGGTTGACCTAAATCCAGCTTTATCTCTCTTTAAAGAGTTGAAGATAATATGGTTCCCATGTAACCGTTTTTTGATCTCATGCTATCTGATCCATATTTACTCTTTTCTTATGCATACCGTGAAGAGGTGTTGGTACTCTAATAAATGTTTGTCAAATATATTCCACTATTTTAGAAAGGAAGTATGGGAGGAAAAGGGAAAGTAAGAAAGCAACTATTGGGAGTGAATTGTGTATCAAAGAAAAACTATTAAAATCTGTTGAGAGGGTAGGTAGAAGGATGGCATTAATTGTAAATAAATATCCAGCCTTGGATAACGGGTTCAAGAGTAGAGACATACTATTGGAACTGTGTTATTTGAGTCCTAGCATGATAGCAAAAAGGGAAGAAGCTTTCTTTTTTCCATTCATAAATTTTTAGAGAGGCTAACTTTCTTCACCTTTACTGCAAAGTGGAGGTGGACATCTTTGTGAGCACACAGTTTGCTCATTTAGTTGGATAGATGTCATTGTTTTGTTGAAATTAGTTTACTTTCCGCTTGGTTATATATTTTAACAGGAAAAAGGGTTATATGACTCAAAGATAAGTTTAAGGTTGAGGATGAACTGCGCAGCAAACACTAGAGATTTTCGTGTTTGATATAAAGGTGAATTTTGCTTTGTGACGCATCTAATATGAAATTGCGTATGTGTGTTTGGGTGAGTTACTCTCAAGCTACAAACTATATCCTCAGTTAATTCCTTTTTTTATGGGCATAACTAATTTTTTTTGTGTGCGCATCTGTAAGGGACAAAGAAAATGGATCAAAAGGATTTGAGACGGGGAAAAATGTTGACTTCTTGTGAATGTATACTAGTGGATGAATTATGACACCTGAGGGGTTTAAGCTCGAATTTTTCCATTTTAGATGCTACAAAAAAACATTAGAATGCATAGCTACCGTGTAGTTCCATATTAGCAAAAACAAGTCACATTATCAATTCGAAGCAGATACCCCGATTTCCAGAGAGTAAATATGAGTTGAGGAGCTGCACACAAAAGGGTAAACAGAAATATTGAAGGAGCGGCATGAAATTCAATGAAATAGATGTTTGTATTTTTTATTCATTATTTCGAGTTCTTCAGACTTGGCATCCTTAACTTGTAAGGAAATTTCCCTCACACCCTGGGTACTGAAAAGAGATAATAGTAAAAGTGTCTTTTTGTTATTGTTTTAAAGACCCTCAATATGTATCATTACACTCTAGCGTTAGTGTGTTCTTAATTTTACATGCTAATTCTTGACCAATTTCAATAATAATAATCGCTATGTTGATGTTAACTAACTTTCTCTTTCCTTGTTCTCTTCGACTCATTTTATACCACTTTATCGTACATATAGGAAATAGATGAGGTGTGTGTCTAGCGCAATAATGCTGATGGAGTAGTGTGCATTATGCGATGCTAAGGACGAGTTCATATAAATTCAATATTTTCCCTCTAACGATTTCATCTCTTTATTTTTTTTCTGCGAAGCGGAATCAGACACGTATCCATCAGCGGCTCAAAGGCTTCTCTGACAGAAGGCAATCCCCAAGCATGTTATAATGCTCATTAGAATGATAAGAGCTGCGCTCTTCAATGTGGCATGATCGTTATCCTACATTGTTGAGTGTATGCCTTAACATTGGCGCTGACGTCATATCATATCTTTTTTATTATAGTAGTGAGGAGCTTTAATATATATAGGATAATACGTTGATTCACTTTTGATGGGGCTTTCTGGTCCTGATTTTTCGAGGCAAATCGTTGTCTCAGTGGTTTGCACGCGAACTAAGAGCTATTATCATTGCAACGATGTGCGAGATAAATATGTTTAGCCTTACCCCTTCATTAGCCATCGCGCGAAGGCGTTAGGGACAAACGTTTCTCAACGACGCGGAACACTCATATAAATTAAGCGTGATATTACGCCTATTGAATTTCTTTGTTTTTCTCAACAGTAGATTAAATACTCGCGAAGTAGGAATCTTTCTCCCTATCGCCCGTATTTCTTCAACTTACTATGATAGGAAAAGCGTCTTCTTTCCCTTATGCAGTTACCCTATTCCCCACAAACAAAAAAATACGAATCATATTACTTTGAATAGTTATACGATAATTATTCTTTTCCCCTCTCACTGTTTTTTCCTACACATATATGCGGATACCTATAATCTCTTCTTTCCTATGGTTTATGTTTTTGACAATTTGCTTTGAACTATCGGTATTTCTCTCAAACCATTTGATCTACATCATGGGATAAGACGAGAAGAGTGGTCTTTTACATTAGCTTCAAAAGCAGTTTTTTATTGGTCTAGAAGACATAAAGTACTTAAGGGATGAGGGGATGTTGTATCTTAGCCGTTATCAACAAATAACATCGCTTAGCGGCGTGATGGCAAGAGCAAAAGTTGATATTGTCCCCAGAACTTCTGTCGTCACGGCTAGGCGGTGTCTCTCAGTTCGAACAGAAGACTTTTTCAGTAGAGAGGGTATTAGCCATGCACGACGCGTGTCGTGGGCACCGCACACCACAGATAAGAAGCAGGGGGCCTTTGCCAAGCTGGCTAGGTCGAACTTTACCGATCCTACACCAGAGAGTTTTTCACCGGAGCCTTACTTCGAGCAGGAAATCGAAGCATATCGTGTGCATCATCGCTCAGACATTTATATTTATAAATATAACGTATCGCCGACGCACATGTCACTTCGGGAGTAATAAAAGTTTTAATGCTCTATGTGGAATAGGTATTCACACTAAAATACAATATCCAGGCTAAGCAATAATGAAACTTTTATAGAATTAGGGAGATCATTAAACCATGAGGGGAAAAACGGGAACTGTTATGCAAGGATATTCATTTTTGGTTTTCCTGACTGATGACATTCTCCAGCGGGAGGACCAATACAGGGATACGCCTCTTTTTGTTATTCTATAAATTTATGCTTTTCTCAGATCTCCGCCCTTCTTCCCCATCCTTTGCCCATCTGACTTCTTTTCAAGCCTTTTATTTCGGTAAAACATGCACTGCTACCATATTCCACGATGGGGAACACTTTTGCGCGCCGCGTCTCGGCCTCGGACCATGGCTTTGGGACATGATAATTCGTATTTGATCTTCGCGCGGATGCATATTTCTGAAACCGGCCAAAAAGGGCCACCATTATCTCCTGCTACACTCTCAGAGGGGGACGACACGCGGGCGTGGGCGGAGCGCCAAGTGGAACAGTCTATTGCTCGCGGACAGAACTCCAAGGAGGCTGCGGCGTATTTTCACAGTATGTTGGATGACCAACCGGAACTGGTGCAATTTCTGAAAGAGGCACGTCTACTACTGCGGGATCAAGACCCTGCAGGGTTCACACCCTACCAGCGTGGTCTATTCTTAGACCGCTTTGGGCAATACACAGCTCTAAAAGTAAGCCAACGCCTGCAGCGGGCGCAAAGAGAGGAGGAGGCCGGTAAGCGCTTCACACAGGAGGGTCGTCCAACGGGAGATCAGTACTGGTTAGAATCGGGTAATACGTTGTCTTTACTCGAAGTACCTAATTACGTTAAGGATGAGATTTTGAAGGATATGTGCAAAGATCGACCTATAGACAGTCCAGCATATGAAGAACCAAAGGAAATCGAAAAAATGGCGGCCCAGAGYGATGAATTTGCGGAGCACATGCGAAAGCAAAGACTCAATCGGTTAAGTGAGGTTCAAAATCCTGAAAGAAGGAATTAAAGCTTCCATGGATGGCTGGGGAGTCCGCATCTTGTTTTAGTACTCTTTAAGTGTAACCTATCTGTGATGACTTTCCGACTTCGATGCGAAACAGTGATACTGGAGTATTGAGGGAAAGTGAAGACAATTGAATCAAAATAGTAGTCATATGGTTACTTTTCTTTATCCAAGTGTCAGTATTCTACTGAACTTCTTAATTTGCATATGTAGCGTCGTTTCTCTTTCGGTATTTTAGCTATATACCTACATGCAGTTGTAACTTTTTTGCTAAATGGTGTGATATACCTCTGAAGTAGTGTAAATACCAGTTCATCAAGGAATTAAGTGTGTGTCTATTCTCTTCGTCAGATTTCGTACTATTACTGCCAGGCTTTCATTCCTTCTATATGTAGCTTGTCATTGGCTTTGTGTAATGAGGAGCTTCAATATGGTGCCTGTAATTTGTGCTTTATTTGAACAGATTCAACTGGATAGAAAATGAGGTGCCTTTATAAATGATGCTGCTATACTAGTCTTTCTTAAAACTTTGCTTGGATGTCTCGCTTTGCTTACTGCCCCGCATTCATATCACGAAGTAATTCGATTCACACTAATCCCATTGCTTTTAGATCTGCCCATGCTGACCATGAGAGCCATTTCATTTCACAGATCGTAGGGTGCGCAGGCTCTGGAAAATTGTTAACGAATTAAGAGATGTTTGAAACCACTTGTCGCTCTTTTGTGTATACTCTTCAAGCTTGCTAGATAAGAAGCTGGATGTTGACGCGCTAGTAACCTCAAATTTATTCAATGTTTAAGGTAGGCTCAAACATTAAACTTGATCAACTGATTTTTTTTTTTAACACAGTATCATATATTAGATTGTTTCATATTCCTACTCAATATTCTTCCTGTGATAGTCTGCGTCCTTCTTCGCTGTGGCTGTTGTTCGTTAGCCCAATTGTAAACACATCCCTACCTTTAAGAAAACCTATCCCATGCAGCGTAAGAGACATTTCGACATGTTTTTGTTTATCAACTATCTGTAAAATGTAAATTTGCTGTGACAGTGCTGATTCAGAAGCTCCTTTTATTAGTCATACCAGATCGGCCGAAGGGATTACAAGTGTTTGGGTCAGTTCTACAAAAAGAATAACTCGCAACTTCATATTAAGTGAGGCATGCACTATTTTTGTTGTTTCTACGTTACTGAGTACGCACATTGTATCTGAAACCTTCAAGTTTTTTCAGACTGTAGGCATTGTAATGTACCCTAGCATTAGATCAAATAGTCAGGACTGCATACCTAGCACAAATACACGCGTATCTACTCACTTAAGAGCTAACAAGGCCCTAGGGCAGTATCTAGAATGACTACTGATGATTTTCTCAGAATCATTATCGGGTTTCGACATGTTTCGTATATTTGCAATATGGAATAACATTTTTTACCTTTTTGTCATCGTAATAAACTTTATATGATAGTTAAGATGATCTCAAGCTAATCGATTGCAACTGATAGGATGTAACATTCATAAACTTTCGCAAAGGCATATGTTCGTAATGCAGATGTTTGTCTGTGGTAATTAATACAATACCATATGAAAAAAAGGTTATATGGTCTCCATATTGCAAGACATCGTTCCCCTCCCTCCCTCAGATAACATAGGCTAAAAATGAAGTATTAATAGCACTTAATAAGACGAGTTTATCAAAAGCTGCTCCCTCATTATACATTGCAAGTATATAAGCCTATAGAGATATATAAGCCTAATGTAATATAATTCTTGTGTTGTGATGTTTCTATTCAAAACCATGTACTGTTGCTCGAATATAAGTAATGAATGGGGACTCGTCAGCCTATTTGGCAATAAAGTTTTAGCTTTATAGAGTATCAAGAGGATTCGACTTTGATTTCACGAGGAGCTATGCATTTCTGAAAAAAAAATTGAATTATTAAGAGGTTTCTCTTAACGTTAATAATCAATAATACTATATCATCGAATCATACATTGAGTTCATACATTTTACAATTCTGTCTAACACGGCACTTATTAAAAGGATGAATAAATAATGAAAAAATATATTGAATAACTTTAAAGAATAAATAGTTATAGAAATTATAAATACACTAAAAAAGAACTATTAATATAACTAAAATAAAGTAGCAAATTGATTCGAACAAAATCAAAAGTAGAAATAAGCGAAATAAACTTCGTAAGAAAGCCTAATAAATTTTTTTACAATCCTACTTTCACACAGCTTAGGAAATCTTCCACGAGTCTGTAGATATGTGGTACGCATATATCGTTATGTTGTGCCAAATGGAAAACGGTGGAAGCGAGGGACACGGGTGTGAGGTGCACACCCTCATGTGAAGAGGGAATAGAACGAGGAATGTGGTGCAAGCGAGCACTACGATATCCCGCCCCCAGTACTGGAGTAGGTACGTGACGTTCTTTTTACTGTTTAAGCAACTAAATTTTATTATTTTCCGAATATAACAGATATTTATACGGTAATCCGATTCCATACCCTTTTATACCCTATCAGTAATGCTAGCACAGCAAACCTTTGTTCACTCTGAATAGGGCCCTTCATTATTACCATAACTACGTGCGTGCGATTGTGAATCCGGAGGAAATATTACGATGGTGTGTGCGTGTGTCGCCGACGTAGGAGGGCGTGGCGCTGCAGGACGCCGTAGCCGAGCTGCATGGGTGCATAGTGCGCACGTGAATGTTGTGTGAGCAATCCATCTCTCTCCCCCTCCCCCCCACTCTCTCGCTTGTG
>AIHY01001733.1:0-12706 GCA_000331125.1 Phytomonas serpens 9T
TGCTGATTTATTGAATGGAGGAAAAGAAACCATATATACATATATATATATATATATATATGTATATGGGGTGAAACATGCATATAACTTTGAGCATGCCTATTAACAAAGTTTGTAATATGTTTATCGGCATCCGATTTATCATATCTGACTCTAAGGTCGAATTTTGTTTTTGTTTATTTTCTTCATTTCCTTTAAATTAAACATCCTATTGCACATAYATATATATATATATATATATTTCAGGATTGAACTCAACGGAGCCAAAAGAAGCTGTAACTGGGTCTGAAAAGAACAATGCATCGCCAACCATCGATTGAAAATCTCGCAAAAGCACTTGATGGTGTTTGGGCTGAAAAGGGCGCGCTAGTAATGTGCAGGGATGCCGCGGCTTTTGAAATTCTTTTGCGTCTCAATGCGAACCAATACGACAAGAAATTCATAGTTGCCACTTTAAGCATGCAAGCGTCTAATGAAAGTCTAAGTTCACGCATCGAGAAGTTGCTTTTTGTGAAGGACATTCCCAACGCTGAGGATGAAATTCAAGCCTGGCTCGACCCTTTCTCCTCGATTGCAAAAGGAAACACTTTAGAAAGGAAAAAACGTGGTCGAGAAGAAACGGACACGAGTAGCAGCGATGAGGACGATAGTAGTTGGTCTTCCTCTTAAAAAGATCTTACTTCAGGTCATGTTGTTACACTCAACGGAGAATAAATAATCAAACAAATAAATTCTGAAAGGGAAATAATGAGTTCACATAAAAAAAAATCATGACAACGCGTCCACGAGTTTCCTGTTTTCCTCAACTTATTTTCAGTCGTTACATGGAAATTTTGGGCTTCGAATAGGTTAGGTTGATTTACAATTGTGTGGAAGATCCAAGGAGTGGACAAAAGGAAATAGTCATCCATCGAGTTACAACAAGTTGAAAGTGTGGGAAGGAATGGTGGTTGAGCGAGATCGAACACAGGAGCTCTATGTGCTTTTTGATACCTTAAGGCAATCCTCTATAACGAAGGATCCCACGCAGAGCAAGTCTGATGCATATACCCTACGAAGCAATAATGAAGTCCAAAAGTTTAATCGCTATGCACAAGCATTCTCAATGGATATAGCGAACGTTTCAGATTCTATTAGTCGCTTAACTAAACTCATAAGTAGGCAAAACGTGTTTGAAG
Organism: Phytomonas serpens 9T; assembly: GCA_000331125.1. Taxonomy (NCBI): domain Eukaryota; phylum Euglenozoa; class Kinetoplastea; order Trypanosomatida; family Trypanosomatidae; genus Phytomonas; species Phytomonas serpens. Next base: position 1,179 of record AIHY01001733.1, read on the forward strand.
ACCAATCCGGAGAGATTAGTGCTCTTACCCAAGTCGTGAAGGCTTCTCTACAGCGTCTGCACAACGATTTGGAAACACTGGAAGAGTTGAAAAAACGATCATTAGAGTCTCAACGAAATGGACAAGGATACAATGGGTATGAAAAAGATCGATTCTTTAGTGGTGGTTCTACAAGCCATTTGCAGACCTCTCAAAAGCACAGTGATGTAGTCGTCGATACACTGAAAAATCGCCTAGCTCGCACTGGCCAACAGTTCCGTAGCACGCTGCAGCACCAATCGATGAATATAAAAACAAACGCATCTCGTCGGCAATTTTTTACTGCAGTTGACAGACCACAAACATTCGAGAGTGCGTTGTTCCAAGACCAGGAGCAGCACTCCCAGATGCAACTTTCAACAGGAATGGGAAATGCTCAGTACTACCGTCAACGCGCCGAGGCGGTGTCCGAAATTGAAACCGCAGTCGCTGAAGTTGGTGAATTGTTCAAAGACTTTACGCGATTGGTTCATGAGCAAGATGAGGTTATCCTTCGTATTGACAGTGACGTTGGCTCGGCGCTCGACAATGTGAATGCTGGAACTAATGAGTTAATGAGATATCTCACCAGTATTAGCTCAAACCGAGGTCTCATTCTCAAAATATTTGCCATTATCTTTGTTTTTTTAATGTTATTTGGATTCGTGGTGGTTCGATAAGGGCAATCATTACACCAAACTATATGTAACGGTGTATAGAATATCCTTTTTTAATGCTTAGGTTTTGTTCTAACCAGTAACAAACATAACCTTTGAGATGTGTGTTTTCGACAGCATCGCGTTAAACAAGCAAATTCGCACTTTCTGTCTCCCTCTTTTTCCATCTTCTTACCTTTCGAAGAAGCCTTAAAGCAACCGGCCCTAGCTGTCTACATCAAGGTCAGGCTCCGCTGACTCTTGACATGTATGAGACAAAGCTGCAATCGAGCCAGGAGTTGACGCCTCTCATTGTCAACGCTGAGAAAATCTTCGTCCCTTCTGGCGTTTTTGCATCTGATACTCCTCACTCTCCATTAGCATTACACCACACCCACAAGGCGGCGAGTCCAGGTGGGATCCCTCAAACACCGGGCGGAAGTAGTAGCACTGCCACCGCATTAATTGTTCGTCCAACGGTACTGTACCGTAAGGAATGGAATGCTGGACTGGAGGATGTAGAAACTTTCAGGCTTCCCGCAGATAGTTTCTTATCCTCTAACTATCGGGCAAACACCGTTCAAAAACTACCAGTTCGCTATATTGCCGATCAATTCGATCGCCGTTGGCTCGCTAACCGTTTTATGGAAGGCTCGCAGGAGGGCAGCGCCTCTAAAGATGGGGTGGTGCGAGGGAAAATCGGTCAACTTGGTTCCGCATCAAGAGCTCATCTAGACCTCAATATTTCTTTGTTTGAGGATATCATCACTGCATTCGAGCTGGCGGCTTTCTACAATCCGGAAATATCCCTAGAAAGGCTTGTGTGCTCAATCGGCCACTACCTTAAGGTCGTGTCCACCTCAAATGAGGTGATTTCTGAGGTCCACCAATACTGGCTTCGCAAACGCGAAGCCCTTGGTGGTAATATCGCTTGCATTCCCGCATTACAGATGGGTGTCTGCGATGAGAATGAGAGCGCCATCTGTCGAGCTGACGTTTTAGGTGACTGCCCGCTTCCCTTCAAGGCACGTGATTGGGTTGTTCCATGTATCATACGGAAAACACAGCCTACCAAGCGACGGAAAAGGAAGGTTTCCAGTACGTCGCACAAGAAAGAAGACAAAAAAAACTCGATTTTAAATTTTGTCACCCTTGCAAACTCGCTTAGTATGCAGATATTGAAACGCGAACACTTGCGGCACAGGCATGCAATGATCTCGATTTACGAAATGGCTGCAATGCGCAACCTGTCCGGGGTGAACCTGGACATGTTACACGAATCCCCCTCATGGTCGCTTCCGTCTGTGGAAGCATCACAGCTTCAACAAGAAGTAGATCGCTCGGAAATTGAGGACTTTTTGAAAGGACTTTCTACGATATGGCATTAATATGAAGATGTGAAAAAAACAATTAATATGTCAACCTCCAAAAATGTGGTATCCATACGAGATCTTACTTTCACTAAGGACTTTGAGATACTGTTAGCTCACCCTCTTTCATCTCTCACCCTTTGGGGTAAACATTTATGAGCTAGATGAAAAATTGACAAATCTTAATTCGTTCTGCTTGATTAAGCTTTTTCAAGATTTTGTGAATAAATTTTCGTGCGATGTTGCACTTTTCCTAAAATACACCTGACTCGTCGATTGAATTCGAGGTTGGATAGCGTCGTAATGACTTGATTAACGTTCCATATCTCATAGAATTTAGGAAACGCGTTCCTCTTGCTAATAAAATTTTTTTTTTTGCTGTTGTTAGCAGTAGTTATTTTAGCGTAATACACGGAAATCCATTTATTACTATAATTTATTATTATTTTTACTGACATCATTATTATTGTCGTTGTTGTTGCACACTTTCTTTTGAATAATAATGAATACAATGCACAATTCTCGTCCTCTTGCACCCGTGCCATTCATTCGACCAGACATGAAAACGCAACAGCCTGAACGACGTGTCAATGTGCAAAGCCACACGGACCTCATCCACGACACTCAATTCGATTACTATGGTCAACTTCTGGCAACGGCTAGCTCGGATCGAAGCATTGGCATCCATTTAATACGAGAGGGGCAGCCTATACAACGAGTTGCTTTGTTAACGGGACACAAAGGGCCGGTGTGGGCAGTCAGCTGGGCACATCCTCGGTTCGGGCGCGTTCTTGCTTCCGCTAGCTTTGATCAAAAGGCCATCATTTGGAAGGAAGTGTCGGAACGATGGACTCCCATTCACGTTATTGACATTCATCAAGAAAGTGTCAACGCGGTGACTTGGGGTCCTGAAGAGCTTGGCCTGCTATTGGCTACGGCTAGCAGCGATGGGACAGTTGCGGTAACAGCCTTTAGAGACGGGTGCTGGCAGGAGAACATGAAGCTTAGCAGTAATAACAACAAAATCGCCCATGCTATGGGTGCAATGTGTGTTTCGTTTGCCCCTATTATGGCGGATCTTGGGGATGAATTTATTTTGGTGTCAGGCGGTTGCGACTGTCAAGTGCGCCTCTGGGCGGATGATAAGGGCCTTACCCGTACATTCAAGCTTGTTCAGGTGCTTGAGGGGCACTCAGATTGGGTCCTTGATGTATCCTTTTCTCAAATCTCTGCGTCGTCACGTTTCGCCATGTTTGCTTCGTGTGGGAAGGACAAACGTATTGTGATTTACCGCAAGTCGTGGGAACAGCTGGCTATCGAGCTGTCTGACCCCTCCGTTTCGTTACTCGACTGGGAACGAAGTGTGGTTGAAATGGATGAAGCTGTCTGGCGATTGTCCTGGGCCCCATCCGGTCAAATACTCGTTGCCACAACGGCCAGCTCACAGGTCTTCGTTCTTCAAGAGGGCTCCGATTTTATCGAACCATGGATTGCAACGCCGTTGGACGACTATCAAGGCCATTAGGGATAGAGAAAAAAAGATAGAAGGAGTGCCGAGAAAGGAGAGGGGAGGAAGGGAAGGGAAGGGAAGGGAAGGGAAAGGCTGAAAAGATAACTTTATAACCGGATTATGATTCAACCTACATGTATTCATATCAGGAATACAAATCCAATAACGGAGTATAAAGTGCAAATAGTGGTGCTATTTCTCTGTAGGAGCATTACTATGAAAGTGTCGTCATCAATTGATTTGTTATCCCGCTTTCAATATTTGCGCGTACGTATACACATGTTACATAAGTGCTTCTATCTTTCTCTCCTTTTATACTCACACATCATATACATTTTTATAGATAAATATCGATTTACATTTCCCTAGATCCGATTTAATAGTATAACTTTCCGTTCGAGGGCTGATTACTACACGATGAGCTCGCCAGATATTGTTTCGAAGGCGAAACGCATGCCTCCGTGGATGTCAATGCCGGGAGCTCCGCCACGACCAGATGCTGCTGCCTTTAGGAATAAGATCGATCCACTTGTTGCTGAGAAGCAAAAGTGCTATGATGAGCTCAATGAGTTGCAGAAATCCATGGAAGAAAGCAAGAGGAGTGACACAGATGAGGATGGGAAACTCTTGCAGGAAAAGCTTAAGGTTATCGATGATGAGCTGCGCACACAAAACACACTGCGTGCAGCGAAAAACGCCGAGATCTCAAAGCTGAGACAACAGTCCCGCGACGCAAACAAAGAACTCAAGTCTCTCCAAACAGAGCTCGGGGGGCTTTCAAGTGCCAAGGAGATTGATCTAGCAATCGAGCAAGTAATGCGCAAGATGGAAACAAGCGGTGGAGGCCTTCAAGCAGAAAAACGTACGCTTAAGCGTTTACAGCAATTGGAAGAGGCCAAAGGTCTCTTCTTCAAGGTACAAACGCTTACTGAGACCATCCGTGACGCCGAAGAGCGCGAGGTGTTGCTTCAGCAAGAATACCGTGAAATTCATCAGCGCATTGGTACACTAAACAGGGAACTCGAAACGAACCTCCAGGTGAAACGTGAGAAGAATAAGGAGGCACAAGCGTCTGGTACTGCCCGAAGCGAAATATACAAGAAATGTCTCGAAGTTCGAGCCCGTATTGCAGCCCTTAACAAGGAAATAAATGATCTTCGTGCCGAACGTGACAAGGTTACCGAAGCGTGGAATACTTGGTGCAATGAATCCCGCGAGAAGTACAATGCAAAGCTTCAAGCGGAGAACGAGGAACGCAAACGCCGCCAACAGGAAAGGATTGAAGCCGCCAAAAACCGAAAAAAAGAAAACCTTCTGAGGCAACGACGACACGAAAACGAGGTGGAGATCAGTATGTGTGAAACTCTGGTGGAATATCTTCGTGAAAAGAGGCGTGTTATACGTGAAGAAGAAGAAGAGCAGGCCAAGATAGATGCCGCAGCTGATTTTGATCCCGCGAAAGCTGCCCCTCAAGGCTTTGCGGTGTTGAATGAGAGCAAATGGACTCCTCATACTTCACTGAACCGGGCCGCCAAGAAGCAACAAAAGCGTCAGCAAAAGGCCTCTCAGCCGAATAAACCAGCAGGTGAAAAGCTCATTCACCATCCGAAGGAAAAGGTGGATCTGTTCCACAAGATTGGGCTTCAGCCACCACTTTATCTTGCCAACTTCGACGATAGTTTGGCCCAAATAAATGAAAAGAAAAAGGAATACGAGTCTATTGTTATATCAGAAGGTGATCTCACGAGTGACGATGAACCTGAAACCGAGAAGGCACCCCAGCAGGAGGATGCAGAATGTAATAAGCAAGATGAAGAAGTTGTGAAAAAGGAGGTRCACGAGGAGGTGCATAACGAGGAGACTGAAGTCGCCGCCACATCCTAATTGGGTATAATGTCCTTATTTTTGTTGTTCTTGTTGTATTAAGTTCCTTAAGTGGTTGTTCACTGTGCTTTTATTTTCCCTTTGGAAGCTTATTTTTTGGTTTATCGTTGGGCTATGTTGATGTTCGTGTGGGATATTTCGTTTTGTTTTCTGCCCAATTTTTGATGAGGAAAATTTAATCTAAGGGATTTGATTAATCATTTTTAAATCACAGGCGGAATATTGGCAAAAAACGATCATTAAAATGAGGTTAATCACCGCTACAGTGAGTGTAAGACTTTTTTATGCAACACCATCTTTTTATCATCACACACACACACACACTATATATATATATATATATAGTGTTCGCTTTTACAGAATATACCATTTACTGTCCATGCATTCCTTCGCTTTGATTTTGTATGTACCTAAAAAAATTAGCTGAAAACATCGTGTTTATTACGATAAACGAAATACATAGTTTCATACCGTTATGTTCTCAAGAAACATACTCCGTTGGAAGGGCAGCCCGACCTATGGAAATTGGCCTTGGCCCTCTAAGCTACCTTTTCGGGAGAAATGGTATCACAACCTCAGTCGGGAGGAAAGCATCAGCAGTGAAACCAGGCGCTTTTATATCGCTGGGGACCTTCTTTTGAGTTGTGTGGTGGTATTTGCAGCCTACCGACTGTACTACCTGGGTTACCGCACGGATGCTTATCAAACACATTTGCGCCATTTGAACAATTATCCACCTGCTATTATAGCTAACGAATTTAATTTTGAAAATCYAGCCGCCAATCGAAAGGTCGAGCGCAAGGACCTCGACACGTACCGCGATGAAGTTACCAAGCTCAAAGCCCATGGACAGAATCTCGAGAGCATTATTTTCAAGTATTAGACATGCCAACATGTAGTTAGTATTTACCTATGAAGGCAAAATTCTATTTTTATTTTGTAACTGAAACTAGGATTAGAACAGCATTCTTGTTTGTTGGTTCCCCCTATATCCAAGGCTTATCTGGGGGACGTAGCGGAAGTAAGTACAGTATATCTGAATTTTCATACGTTTGGATGTCAACTTGCTATACTTTTGGCGGTTTTAGGAATTGCAAGTTGTACGCTTATCAATATTAAACTTATCTACCATTTAGGGGCACAACTTGTTTCAAAACCCTTAAAAATGTCATTCTATTACTCAAGCGACAATATCATTCGAAAAACAAGCAAACAACAAAAAGATTTTGATCTCCCAACTCTGGAATTTTTTAGTTCGAATAACCAGACTCATCAAATTGTACCTATTTATCCATCATATCTCCCTTTAAAAAGATTTATGCCTAGGTTAGAAGCTTTTGTTTTGATTAGTGTAACGTTTAAAAAGCATCCCATGCCTTTTCCCATCGATGCAAGCAACGCGTTTATGGAATCTTCTATTCATTGAATTCTAGTCTAGGTTGCACATCCCTACGTTCGGGAAGGGGAGAGTCAATACCATACCCTAAGTGAACTATTTCCTCATATGATTTCAGAGACCCTGATACCTTAATGCACAATAAAAGTTCGAAAAACTTGCATTCAATATTTAATATAGTAAAAACAAGTAATTGTTTCAGAAAAAAAGAAAAATAGTTAAGAAAGTATTAAACCTTTGGAAACTCGACTCAAAAGAGCTAAAATACGCGTAAGTAATGATGTGTTTGTGTATGTGGATGGAGGGAAACGGGGGGATATCGTATTTAATAGAGCAATATCGTAAAACAACATTCGTACATTTTGCGGGAAATATTATGTGGCATTCATTTTGAAACGGAATCTTTCAGCCCAGGAGATATGAAGGAAAGAGAAAGCTCTGGTCTAGTCAATTATTCTTCTTTTTAACTCTAGCCTAGGAAATGCCCGAATGCTTGACAGTTTCGGGTCTCTTATAACGAAAAACCTGATCCGAAAAGGATGAGTAACTCACTGATGTTGGTAGTTCCGATATACTGGAGGCATTCACTTTACATTTGTTTGCGGGCAAACAGAAGCAGTAGAATACCATAGCAAAGAATGACTATTCGAACTACTTTTCCGTCAGCTTCACGGTCACTCGCTGCATTCCTCTTTCAACGAAACGGATCTGCTTCCAAACACATCCTGGAGAGGTTACATTGAGCATAAGGATTCTTTTCATTGCGCCGATATCATCCGAAAAGGTCGTTACGACCCCGTCACGATGGTCATCAGTGGTCCACAATCTGCATTGCTTCGTGTTGTAAATAGGACTACAGTTTCCTTTCGCGAAGTGGACGCGTTGATGATGAAATTGTTGAGTTCGTCTCATCCATGTGACCCAGAGCTGGTGCTAACACGTGCAAACGGCAACGACACTTTGCTACGCATTTCATTACTGGGTGACAACGATATTGCAGACGTTTCAGATGCCTCAGCAACTGAAAAGGATGTGTGTATTCGAAGAGTGATGGGTGACCGCAACCGACCTACAATGGTGCTTCTTTTTGATCCCCAGTTGGATATTTTCAGCCATAAGGACGTAGTGGTACCGTTTGTGGAAAAGCAGCATCCCGAGCTACGGTTCGAGGCAAGCGTCTTTTGGCAATGCTTGAACTTGCGCGATGGGGCGTGCGTGCCCGTGCAGCAGCAATTGGAATCTTATCAATTTTCGCCACTTACACGAATACCTTCTCTGTGCAGTGTACGGCAACTATAATTAGCATTTGCAACGAGTGTGACGGTGAGCAAATTAGTGTGCTGGAGCCGTTCGAATGAGTATGACCGTCCGGGATGTTACTTGGACTCTCCGTTCCATCAGTATGAACTCATTCCGAATCAGTGTTAGCCCTATTCACATCACCATTTCAGATTGGTTTGTTTATCAAGTACAAGAATTCTTTGAGCGTTGCAGGGTCGCATCTCAAGAAGACTCTGTAATATTTATCCATGATTCCTGCAGAGTCCCCCCTCTTTTTGAACTAAACGAGTCACAACGTTTCATTAATTCGGAACAAAGAACCTTTTCCTCAATCCCTATTGAAATCAGTTGGGATCGAAGTGTGGTCCCGCCAACAGATTATATCTTTGGCGATTCCATATTGTCTTATTATTCCTTCACTTTATCATGCTCGCTTTCTCCTCCCACGCGTACAATTCAAGAAACTTTTCATGCCTTCCCTGGACCAGCTAATCACCACGATTCAACAGCTATTCCTTATGGAGGCATTAACCTATACATTGGATTAGGTAGTTAGCGGCAGCTCCTTCAGCGCCTTAGCGCTTTCTTTTCTTGGACCTCAGATCACTGCGACAAGTAACAGTGCCTCTCTGCTTTAGCTATTTAATATCTCAAAAGATTGCTCGAAGCACAATCATAGTATGCTGTGTGTGAAAAATCTGTTCGTTGCCTACACCTTTCTATTAGTGGATTTGCTTGCTTTTTGCAAAGACCGTAAATGTTTAATATATGTAAAAATTATTTGATGCGCAAAGCTTCGAGCATCATGGGACTAAATAACAATGGACTATTTCATGCTACACAATTAAAATAAAGGATCCAGCAAATTTTATTCGACTATAAACATATGACACACGTTAAAGTAACTCAAGCAACAATGTGTATTATATTTAGTTGAAGGGTCTATATGGTTTTTAATAAATGCCTTGAGTATTTCTTCGCCGAGTATATCCCATTATCTAGAGGCTTCGTCGCTAAAAAATCTGTAGACTTTGTCACAGTGTCATGACTTGTACTACCCGTTGTGAAGAGGACCGGATGCGTGCAACCTTTCCATGAATCCAGTAGTAGGCAATGACCGCTCTAGGCAGATTTGTGCCGAAAACCTGGCTGGAAGAAGAGGGATGTAGAGGGGGCCTTCCTTGGTGAGCATACTCGCCAGACTCCCTCATGAGGGTTGGCGTTATAGACGCTATCCGACGCCAATGCCTCACGCGGCGACATCAAACATCTTCTATGCAACCCCCGCAGCTTTCTTCAGCATGCCGAATGCCTTAGAATCTATGGCTTCCGTAGATTGTAGGTTGGAAGGTTATGCTTTCTCTTTCCGACTGGAATGGGACAGTGCTCCAGGCTCCTGTACAAAGCCCCTTTGCCTTTTTCTATCGTGAAATACAGCAAGGTGTGATGTCAGCAGCAAGGAATTTAATCCCAGGCAGGTCTGATTATATGAGACGATTGATAAAATTGCGAACCCTGATCAACCTGCAGTCTATTTCTACTGCTTTACTTCGAACGCATATTTTTATTATTTACTATTTTATTCCCTTTCTCTATCCGCATATTTGAATTCATTTTGACATAAAGATAATATATATTGTTTCCGTCTTGATAACCAAAATTATAGATCAGATATTCCGAGGTTGATAATGGAGGAAACTAATAGAATGAAAACAGTACTACTTCGTATGAGCGTAAGGCCACAATTTTATACTTTTACGGGTCGTTTCAAGCGGTCGCTTCTTGTTGGGATCTCTTTCATACTTCTAATACTTGTCTGGGTGTTATGTGCTGATGATTCAAGCCCAAACTCGTTTCCACCCTCGGTGCTTTCCCACAATGAAACGCAGGATATGTTTGCTCGCACTACGGGGCCTCGCGTCGTTGTTTTAATTTTGAGTAATATGTTTGATGAGAATGTTTGCTATTCTGTGGGATCCGCCTATCTAAATGGCCTTCCTGTTGTGGTCTCAGGCTATCAGATGCCATACGATAGATTTCTGTCCAAATTGAGCTACATGGAAGCGACCATTGACAATATGGAACTGTCTCCAGAAGACGTCATGATTGTGATGGACTCCGACACAATCTTCACAGGTATGGACATTAATCCGTTCCTGGATCGCTTCATCGCGGATTCTGCCGCAACGCCAGAGGCGCTGGACGCGCTAGCCGTGCGGCAGGGTCGTGCAGTGGCACCGATTCTAGCGAGTGCAGAGTTTTCCTGCTCAGCACCAAATCTATTTAATAACTCTGACGATTGCAGACTCGCCTGGGAAGGTTATTATGAAAAGGTGCGGAATTATGCCACAACACACCCAAAGCACAGGATTGCCTTACTGTTTGACCTTGTACCACATCAACACCTAAATTCTGGCGTTACAGTCGCACGCGTTTGGGCATATAAGGAGTTCTTACTGAAGGCTAAAATTGTAATAAACACACAGCCTCCCCGATTTAGGGGTGAAAAAGGGTGGCATAGCGATCAGTCCGTCTTTTTTACACTTTATCAGAGTCTCATAGTGTGGGAAGTCGAGGATGACGTCTTCTCGATGCCATTTCATGAGCGGCAAGCGGCAAGGTCTCCACATGGTGTCCGTGCAGGGTCCATCGGCCTAGAATTCCTTAATGAGTTTTCGTTTGTAGGTGCTCGAGAACACCTATTTCTATCCGAGTTGCATGATGAGCACTGGACGAAGTACCTTCCCATGGATGGACCCGAGCACCCTCACTTTCATAATGCTTCAGATATCGTGAGTACCGTCCCGTTTGTGAGCGCTCTCTACAGGCAAGCATACGCCGGACACGGTAAGAAAATGTACACGAGGTTGGCGGTACCCAGGTGGATTAGAGGGAGGAGGACTTCCTTGACGGACTACATCACCCTCACACCACCACTTCTTGCGATGAAATTGAGGCCCATAGACGTAGTCGGTAACAAGATGCGGCGTGTGTTCCCAGCGATTTTTCACGGAGCCGGTTGGGATCCAGACAATTCAAAGTTAATGAGAATGGAGAATGGTGTCATCACTGCACGGTGGTTCGTGCCGATGGTGTACGATCGCAGAGCGAAGCAACAAGCAATGCAATACCTGGCATCAGCGCCACTATTTCTGTCAACAAATACCTCCATTCTTCGAGACTCCTACCACGCCAAATGTGGTTTTCCATTTGAAACAACAATCAAGAAGGTGAAGTGTCTCTGAGGAGGCTTTCTTTTTTCGAATATAAACACAAGGACACTTCTCTTTGATGCGCAATCTTTTGCCATGAAGTTGTTTATCATGATAGCATGGGAGGTTTGGCTGTAGGACGAAAAGGTTTTGATCTAGAACTTGCGAAGGAGATACACATGACAGGGATAATCGTCACAC
>AIHY01001792.1:0-12600 GCA_000331125.1 Phytomonas serpens 9T
GGGGGGGGAATCTTAATTCTAGCAATATGCAGAAATGGGAAAATGTATAGACTAAGGAATACCTGAGGTTCTAAAATCTAGACGAGAAAATAAAGAGATCCCAATTTATGGATCGATGAATTTCAATTTGCATTTACGAAAATCTTCAACCAACAATATAAATAGACAGACAATTTGAAAGCTGATTTTACCATTGATCAGAAGCTCATGTGACCAGATCAAGGGAATATACAATGCAAATGCTCACCATGTTCTTTATAGTTCTTTCGTGCTTTCTTCTCTTTTACCCTGAAACTAAGCAACACCTTAGCTTGGGAAGGGCATAATAGTATGTTTCCCTACTCCTATATTTTATCGGAGCATGTATTTCACCATACATGCAATACTTGTCACGAACTTCACTTATAGAGCTTGAACGCATATAAGGAAGGCTCATCTGTGAAACCTCACACCATGTAGAGAGCGACGGATCAAGTAATACGTAAAATTTCTCACTAGAACCGCAGGAGAATGGTACTTGCCCAACTCGTGTGTATTAAGTGATGCAAATTCGCACCAAATCCCCTTCACAAATATACACACATCTTCCCAAAAAAAAAACACAAATTAAACAAAAACACGCTTTTGCAAACCAGAAACCCTGTTCATTTCAAAAGCTACAATCATATAGAGCCGCATCATTAAATTCACTAATGGGAATAAACAAGAGATCTAATACTTCTACGCCCAGCGAGACAGGAAAGGATTTCGCAACTCCTGAACGCCATCGTCATCGTCATCCTCCCCACCCCCACGGGGAGGTGCAGGATGAGACAGGGGGGTTGGCGTGGGGTACCCCCCACCGTGTGGGAGGGGGGGGGGCCCATTCGGGTTCGACGACGTCACAGGTGGGGCCCGAGTGGCCTCCACAAGACGTGTCCCGGGCGGCACCGGCACCGCTCCCGGTCCTTTCCCGCCACGTAAGACGGCCGGACGCCACTCCCGTCCGGGCTCCCCCCCTGCTGACGGGGTGAACTCCGCGGAACGGACGACGGGAGGGGCCGGTCTCGCAGGCTGTGACGGCGGTGGGGGGCTGGACGACGTCCAGGGGGGAAGGGGAGGGGGAGGCCCACCGGTGGGCCCCTTCGCGACGGTGCCAATAGGCGGGGTGACAGGGGGGGGCATGGGGGCCGTGCGCAGTCGGGGTTCAGGCAGACGGGACGGTAGGGGAGACACCGCGGGACGCGGCGGTGCGGTCTGCTCGGGGAGGTGTGACGGCGGTCGGGCCGCGGCTTCCATCTTGTGGGGGTCGATAATGGGGCCCCTGGGGGGACTCGCAAAAGCGGGCGAAAGATTCTCCGTATTCACTTTGAAACCGGACGGCGGCTGCTCCTGAAGAGGTTTTGTACTGCTTAAAGTAGACAACTTAACATCCTCACCCAGATGGATGGATTTCCTCCGTGAACAAGTTCCATTGATTCGCATGATGCTCAGTGTTATGGCCAAAACATAAAATCCAACGAAAAGGCAGGCTGTTTTGATACTGCTTAAACTGGTAAGTAGGGAGTTTGTCTCGCAGAGGTCTATTTGAAACCCTGATTTTTTCCCAATCGCCTCCAGTTCCTCCACCACAGCACGCTGCTTGATTGATAGATAAGAACGAATAGAATGCCTTTGAACAGAATCCGGAAAAGTATTGGAAAGGCTGTTTGCATTATTGCGTTCGTCCTTCGGGGATACGTATGCGTTGTCAGATATTTTGCTAGGCATATTACTTTCTGATTTTTTGATGTGCGAGTTTCCTAGAAGCTCTTTTGTTTCGGTGGTTGTCCCGTCGATCTCTCCGGGCAACAAAGATGCATTGGTATGGTCGGCCTTGCGCCTTACATGAGGTTCTATCACCGAATCAAGATTCAGCTGAAGACTATTCACCTGTTTTTCAACCTCCTTAACGAGGTCTAGTAAATAAAGAACTTCTTGTGTAGCTTCTGCTTCTGCCGGCTGATATCTCAACCATGATGAGTTCCCTGCCTCACTTTTCACTACCCTCTTCAGTTCGTTTAAATATACCAAAATTTTATCGATATCATTCAAAACAATATTTTCTGGCTGCATTACATTTTCATAAGGTTCCTCTACGGGATGGTCCTCAACGTCAGATCGGGTTGCATCCTCGGTTACATTTTCCTTTGAATTTTGAAAAGAAATGTCATTAAAACTGATCTGAGATGTATCTTGAGGCTTCATTGTTACGTGACTGGCATTGGAATCCACTGTATCCACACCAAGAATTTCAACTGTCTCTTGAGGCTTCATTGGTACGTGACTGGCATTGGAATCCACTGTATTCACACCAAGAATTTCAACTTTTTCTTCCTGCTGTTCGTCATTTTCAGGCTTGACTTCAGGATGATCATCTTTTTCCAACTCTATTGGCTTACGGCGGGATTCCTCTTGATCAACTTCTTCCTTTTGGGGAGGAACCTCTAACATCTGGGGTTTGTGGATCACTGCTTCTGCATCGTCACTCCGAGAATTTTCTGAATGATTCGCCTCGAAATGATCTCCTTCTGTTTCTTCATAACCCACAAGTGGAGGGTGCTTCTCATCCTGCACAGGAGCCACCGGCTCTGAATGCTTGATTTCCAAAATTTCTTTCGGTGCGTCTTTTTCCTTTTCTTTGTTCTTCTGTCCCTCTAAATCATCGATGTCATGATCTTGTTGAAAACTGTCAACCTTTGGAAAACATAATTCAGCCAAATTTAAATCCTCTAACCCATAAAATAATGAAATGTACAATGAAGAATTCGCCGGCTCGGTGAAAGGCGGTAACTGCGCAACATATGGCTCTCCCAATGTTTCCCTAACCTCGCCATTCACAAAGGTTAAAAAATATGCAAAAACTAAAAACAATGAAAGTGCTAGCAAAGGACAAGAAAAACGGGCACTCGCCCTCGGTATCATGCCTCGCATAATGTTTATATTATCCTTATAGAAGAGAGGACAAGCAAGAAATAGAAGTGCTGAATTTCATTACGGTAAAAATGATTATTGCTTTAGAAACCCAATAGTATTAGCAAAGGAAGATGAACAGTAAATTGTCTGCATAAAGACATCAAAAGGAAAGAGAAACGGTATAATGTCAGGATGTAGTAAAGGACGTTGTTTTTATGAACCATACTAATCTGATAGAAAGCAATAAAGGAGATATCTACTACAAAATTATACATATATAGATATATATATATTCATATATATTTTTAAAATTCAAGTTTCTAGCATGTCAAGAGAAGACAAAAAAATTTACGCCTTTTTGGATGTTGGATAACTTACGTACTCCATCACTTGATCTTGTAGAAGATCATCTACACGAATTGGTTCACGTCCACCCTCATTTGTACCTGTGCCTACCACCATCCTCGTTCCGCCCACGCGTGGCAGCTCCGGTGGGGGAAGATTCCTCAACTCCGCTGGTATCGGTGGAGGCTCGTCGTACCCGACTTCCTCCAGGCTGCGACAAGGTCCATAAGACTCCCCGGTTAACGGATCGTGCGTTCTAAGCCTATGCAAGGGCACCTTTATTTCAGTCACGACCATGGGCGTCGTATTTGGAACTTCAGGGGGAGCGGAATACCGACGGTGCACATCGGCCCGGTATGCATCATCGACCGCCGCGCGGTTGAGCATGTCGTTCGTGGAGGACATCCGTTGAGGACGCATTCGCAGCTCAACATCCGCCTCAGCCTTAGCCTGTTTCAAATCCGTTTTAGATGCCTTTAACACAATCACTACATTTTTATGCTTCAATTCGGAAGCAATGTAAAGAGGCGTTTTACCATCCCTGTTAGCTAGTGATGCATTGGCACCTGCCATCAACAAGAGGTACACAGAATTGTGCCGACCTGCTCTAGCTGCAGTGCATAGTGGAGTTTCTAAATCACTATCCTGTGCGTTGATGTCGGCGTGTTTATCCAGCAACCAGGTAATAATCTCTTCATAACCAAAACGAGAAGCTATGTGCAGTACTGTTTCGTTTCGACTACCATTTACTTGATTCACGTTTGCACCTTTATCCACCAGGAGACGAGCAACTGCATGGCGCCTATTAAAAACTGCTATGTATAAAGGGGTTTCATTATCCTGGCCTTTACGATCAACTGATGCTCCAAGACTCAGCAGCGCTCTGATGGTGTCAATTTCCACACAATGTTTCATACAAGCAAAATATAGAGGTGTGAAGCCATTCTCATCAAGCCTGTTGATATTATTCACGTTTGCTTCCAACTGGAGACCTTTGATGTCATTGTTTAGGATAAAATCTTGTAATTCCAAGGGCATCGTTTTCCTTGGTATTTATCTTGCACTTTTGAAAAGACTTTGACCTTTTATCGATCTAACAGAACTCGACAATTTTTCTGTGTGAAGTTATTTCTTGAAAAAAAAGCGTCTTGTTGCCGATATTTCTATTCACCTAAACACTGAGTTAAATAGAAGCAAAAAAAAACAAAGGTGAATTGTAATACTAATCTATAAACCATCATGTACTCCCTTTCAGGAAAAGCGTGAGTGTAATTCATATAAATAAAGAATATATCTTGCCCACCTTGCGGGTTCTTTATGAGCCAGTTTCTTGCTTAGGAAGAATATTATTCGTTTCGTTTATTAGATTTCCTCCTCCACAATAACGTACTCCTTCGCGTACGGTGTTCCTTCTGAATAGCAGTTTTTACTACAAGTGTATAGTAACACGTTACTAAAGTGGAGAGTATCATTTTTTTCCTCACCTTTGTGTTTCGTTAAAAAATACACGAGAGGAGAGGTAAGTTGAAGCTCAAAACGGCGCCCGGCACCACACAACGGGCATGGTGGTACGTTGATCACAGATAGCGAAGAACGGAGTGGCTCCCCATCAGGGGACCATCGCACACACTGAGTTTGAACTTGTGATATCCGCTCCACGTACTTACGCACACAACGTTCGGCAGGTGTCTCATCATCCTCCTCGAAAGACGTTACATCGAGTGTGGCACCCTCACCATACTTTTTTTGCGCTTCTTTTAGCTGCTCTTCTGTCGAGCCAAAATTTTCCTTTTTAACCTGTGGTTCGATAAAAATATTGAGGGGAATGCCATCTGTGAATGTACACCCTTTGAGAGGTGCAAGACAGCCGCTTTTGCATAAAGCAAATGATGGCTCTTCCTTTATGGTCATGAGAGGAAGAGGGGATGTATTGGATTGAGCATCGTGTTCGGAATTCTCCATTTGCGCTGGTGAGCATGTGTCATTTATAGAGGCATCTGCAGCATGAGTTTCCCCTATATCATCCCAATCTGCCTCTTCTTGGAAGAGCATATTACCACAATCCTTACGCTTCGCGCGATCTCTTTCTTCAGCAGCTCGCCTCTCCTGCTCTGCACGTTCCATCATCTCCTTGTAATAACACAAGTTGAAGTTTTGGCTCCGCAATGCAAAGCAAAAAGAAGTCAAGGATGGCTTTGATTTAATAGGAGGATTTGCATTCTTCTTTTTGCCTGCCGAAACCCCTCCTTTGGGGAGAGATGCATGCAACCCTGTGCTACTTGGGTCGCATGGTACGCCACACTTCGCACATGTCAAGATATACAGAACGCGATCATAGCAATCAAGCGGCGCATAGAGCTGCGCTAAAAGTGAAACGTGGTTAACGAGACCACACTTGGGACAACTAAAATGCTCTCTTAGCGCTTCACTTGGTATGTCGCGAAACAGCGCCGCATGGCCACCGATCTTACTGGTAAAAGGATCCAACACATCTTCTGTGGAATATTTTCCCTGTGGGATGCCCAGCCAGATTTTTTGTTCACTCTCCATCTTGAAGGAATAAACAAAAAAGGCAACTTTAAAAAAATGAGTGTTTCCTTTCTTTTTTTTCAATGAGATAAACAATAAAAGTGATAGTATAATTATATTGGAAAGAATTAAAGAAAAAATGAACATGTTGAAGTGCTTACAAAAACGTACAAATGCCTGTCAGGTAACCTTTCCCAACAAAATTTGCAGAATTGATGTCTCTAAATTTCTGCGAGTTAACAAAATGAATAGAAGGGTTTCTGTAATGCATGGCTACATCGTAGAAGTATCCAGTTTGATACAAAATTTGTATGTTGGACTTGAAGTGTATTACCCTTCTATTAACAGTGAGCTGATGTTTATTCTATCCACTCCTAGCGACACACTACTGGGCGGAATGAACAATTTGTGCAAACCAGTCTACTGTATCCTATATTCTATTACGAAACGTTTTCGATCGGAGATAAAGACGTTTGTAAAATTTTACTGGCATCTATATCGTTCGAAATCGATATATTCGTAAAATTGTATCGGGCATTAATGTTTACTCTTTCTTACTTGTCTTCCCACTAAATATATATATTTATATATTTAGGAAAACAAAATATAGCTAATTGCAATTAATATATTCTAACAGACACGATATATACTTAGTCATATACGGTATGATGAATGGCTTGGCGTTCATATTGTCACGCATGTTAGAGAGAATTTGTATGACAAAAGAACTGAGTGGGCCCTGAGAAAAGAATTTGATCAGCGCCTTTGAGAGCATTTCACACATAACCTGGGACTGAAGCGGTAGTATGGCAAGCGCTACAGCGCAGCTAACCTTTGTACTTTGAAAACTGATGAGGCTGATTAGTAATGCAGTGATAACCCATACCATATCCGAGATATTTTCTACACACTGCATCGCACATTCAAAGAAAATTAATAACATGCTGGTGACCTCTGATGTGATAGCATCACATCCACTTTTGCCAATGATCTGCATGTGTCGATGAAGCATGGACAGCAAAACACGTAAATAAATCCGACGCGATGCAAGCGATATTTTGAAATGGTTCAAGAAAAAGAAGACATTATAATGATCATTTGCGATACCATCTGTGATTAAAACTTCCAAACATTGAATCTCTACCTCATTTAAGCTTTGACAGCGATCTAAAAGACTAGAAATTAATGCACTTTGGCGGTCTGCTGAAGATTCGTCGTTCGTTACGTCTTGTTCGCTCCGTAAAAGAAGAAAACTCTGCGTTACAAGACGTTCGGCATGCACGCGACTTAAAAGAAGATGAATCACAATATCTTCCTTAGAAGCAAATCGAACTTGTGGATAAAAATGTGGCCCAACGGATACAGAACGTTTCAGTGGACTTTTATTTTGACTGGATAATTTATTGACCTCCCGTTCAGTTGGTATCTCCAGTGTCTTGCTCATGTAATTTTCCCGCCAATCATCAGTAACAAGTATCCGAAGCATATCCCACTGTCGCCCTCCAACTACCGTGTTGGATATAAGAACTCGCATAAGTTCGTAGCCATTGAAAGTTAGTGCTCTATGTAACGTAACGTCTAGTACACCATTCCAGAGTCCCTCGCAAATTTTCGAGCAAAGCCTCTCGTCATTAGGCCAACAACAAGCTACCACACAAGCAGTACCTAGCAGCTGCATCACTCCTAGAGAAAAGGATAAGTACACCCATGATGTTGCTAGCTGCAAATCTTCAACAAATTGCTGAGAGCAATACGATAACAGCCACGTCATCTTTTTCAATACAGATGAATTAGAAGCCAATAAGCTGACACACGAATGCGCACCGAGGAAGGTGAAGTGATCTATTGACATAAGGTTCCTAATCCAATTAGACAGCAGCCCATTGATAGCGAAAGGACCATCCTCATAGATATGAAAAGTTCTGCAACACAATAACTTGCAAGTTGTGACGAGACCCAAAGTATCATAGAACTTAGTAGATGGTATGGGCCGTGGAAACAAGCCAGTGTGTTCACTCAAAACACTTGTGCGAGACGACTTTGAAGTGTTAAGAAAGGGTAACTCAAAGCCTTTTAAATACTCTAACAGATGGTTTACAAATGGCACGAAAAGCTGTACCGAATCCGCATGCCAAGAACTTTTCTTAAAACGGATGCCTCCATTCGCACAAATAATATCAAGAGAACCCATCATGTCATAAAAGCATCTTGGGGAAGATGTCTGCGTATGAGAGAACGTTGCACTCACTGTTTGTAAATAAAAATTCATCAAATCCATGTAGGCCTCCCTTTCCTTGGTGTTGCTTAGGATTTGTGGATGCAGGCAACCGCAAAGAGGAAGTATACGCTGTAGATAGTGAGGAACCCAAGAGTGGTGAGCTGAATCATTTCTCTTCATGAACGATGGAAGCACGTTCTCATGCACGGCATCAGAAAGGGACGAAACTGTATTGGAAAACGAGCCACTTTTTAAAAAGTTTGAAAAATTGGAACATGAATCAGGAAAACGCATTTGAAATGTGTTCATTCCTGTAGCTAAACTACCATCCTCAGAATGGCATAGCGTAGAAGACAGCAGCCACAGTAAGTATCGCTGTTTATCGGTCGAAACATCAGTATCAAACTCACTGGACTGAAGTATACTGGAAATAAACTTCTTCACATCAAACCATGCGCTGAGCAAAAATGTAACAAAATGGCTCACTTTGAGGCAGGTCTTGTAGTGCTCTAGTGTGCCATGTTGTAGCAAGCACTGCAGCCACGTGGTCCAATTAAATGTTCCTCCAAAGATTCTCACAAGAAGCAACAGTGTGGATTCTTCAATAAAAATCAGCTTATCTGAGCTAGAAAGTCTTTCTAGCACGACTTCGATTGCATTTTCAAGCGTTTCAGCATCACGAATGCCATAATGACGAACAATTTTTAGACAAAGCAAGGTATTACTGAGTAGGGGGTTGTCACTGGAAGTGACAGGATTTACCTTATCACAATAAAACCATGCAAGCAAAAATAAAACACTGTATCGAAAGCATTTGGTAAATTCATTATCTAAGGAATAAACAGAATCCAACAAAGATTCTAGGTGCTCTGCAAAGGCTATAGATCGCAAGGCAGCATGACTACCTTTGAGTTTTCTAGACCGCATTAAACACAGTGCAAGTGCTACGACACCATGAAGGTTGATTTTCCTAAGTTGATTTTCGTTACATAGAGTATGAAATAACGCAAGACCGTTGGGGGGGCTGCTGCACTCGAACATATCCGTTACAGTCAGATCAGAAAGATGGGCCTCAACCACAAGCTCAGTCGGTGAAGCTGATACTGCACAGACACCATATGGCATGTAATTGAGCACAGATGAAACATCCAAATTATGAGAAAGATTATGAAAACCTGCGCAGCAGCTGCTATCTTGACTAGCCTCCATACCCTTTACAGGGTTAGTTATGGGCATATGAATGTGCCCAAGACCAGTATTTGAGTATTCCTGCACACTGTGAATCCTCAAAAAATGAATAACACTCTTCGAAACCTCCATTTCTTTCCACATGAAACGTTTGGAAGTCCTGCACCATATCCTTGAATATGAAGGAGAGTTGGCAATCACCATAATCAAAAGACATTTTAGCCATGGTTCACAAGGAGAGCGAGATAAAGCGTCTATTGCCTTATCAATGAAACTAGAATCAGTGGAAGCCTTGAGAACGAGAAAGTACGGTGACTGATCCCATTCATGTGGAAGGAGATGATCAATTTCGATTCCGAAGCTGTTACACTTAGAGGAAGCTTCAAAGAGTCCAAAATAAGTACTTAAAAACACCTTCTCCTGAACGCATGTAGTTAGCGTACAAATCGGCCCATCCTCAACCTTACTCAATAGTAAGAGTTCATTCGAAATCAAATACAAGTACTTCTTACATCTATTAAGGATACTTAAGTTTGAGTCACTAGACTCACACTTGAGATTTTTCAAAATACATTTGTACTTGTCAGGGGTTATCAATAAAGCGACTCTGTGCTTATGAGGTGATTTAACTAATTTCAGTAATATTTGAAGCAATAATTCAACAACATCAAAGCCGTAACGTGATGCATAACCTTTCCTCGACAAAAGTTCACTAATGATTATTTCCACTAATGAGAAATTCGTATCCACAAGAGAGTAAACATGAGCTAAGTTAGAACTGCAATCTAAATTGATTAAAAAAATAAGCAGCTCAAAAAGAGCAGGACCAATTGAAAATATATCGAGAGAAAAACCACGGAAAATGCAGTGTCTTATTGCTTCAAAAATATGTAAGAAATCTCCACTAAAAAAATCATCGCTCGCATTCTTGCTTAGATATGTGAAGACAATTTTGGTATACACTTTTAGAAAATGGAAAACGCTCTGAGGATTAGTTTCAACAAAAATGCCGATACATTTCAATAAGGATGAATGCAATTTCCTAGCATGTTGAATAAAAACACGCGACACAGCACCTATTTCAGTCAATTGTGTGAGAAAAAGAAGTGTTGCTTCAAGAAAGGCATAAAAATCTGTGCTTTTAAAGGGTTCTGTATTATGATGTGCTGATAAAAAAACATTCTGTATTGCTGTTCGAAGAACTGATGGCAACTCAACAAAGGCACCATAAAAGCACTCATCCGATTCAAAAACATAGGAAGGATCTGGTTCGGAAATCTGAGCACAATAAAATACAATGCTGCACATGAGATTAAATAAATCTTTATGGCAGTGCATAGAAATAGGTTGTAAACTGGTACCATTTCCAAGACATACTGTAGCCACTTGCATCAACTTGATAAAGGTAGAGAGAGGCACCATGCCATTATAGCTAAGCATATTTGTTGTAATGATCTCAAACGAAGACATAATATACATCAACGCGGGGTTATTCATCATAATATGAGATTTGGAAAATTCATCCAGTGCAATAATGGCAGTACATGCATTTTCAGTGGCAGTCAACTTTCCACTAATTTCCCTTACAGACTCGCACAATCGCTGTAAAAAGAAATTCGCTACAGATTTCAAATTATGAGCCAAGTGATATAGCGATGGTGTATTAATAGATATCTGGGGGACGTCACGATACCATGATTGCTCGAAGAAATCAATTCCTCTCAAATGTGGAGATTCTAAAAGCGACTCTTCGATAATTTGTGTAGTGCACCAGTTGAACATTGTTTCCAGTGCACCCTTTTGCACAGCTACATGGTCTGAATCAAGACAGTGGATAACATATAATAGCAGCTTTGTAGAATATGCGCATGAAATCTGGATAAGCTCTAAAACAAGTAGCTGGATAGAGTAGTTATCCTTCAATTCGGTTGACGCTTCGGAAATAAGTGTGAAAAGCTTATAAAATAAATCTTCCGATATCTTTTTCCGTTTGTTCAGTTTCAGAAGGCTGGTTTTGAAAACGTTGAGAATTCCACAAACCGTCATTACACAGCCTTTCTGGATGAAGTCATCACATAAGTTGAGCAACATAGGCTGTATGTTAAGGATTTCGTGCACCTGGATGGCTTTGGCTGCGTTAGCTATCGCCAAAAAGGCATAAGATCTAGTTGAAGTGTCACCGGTTAAACTAATGGAAAAAACAATGTCGACGTGTTTCCACCAATTAATTCTTGTCTTCTGAAGGAAACTCAACAAGGAAGTAAGTAAAAACCTTCTCGTTTTAGTATTTTTCAGAGCTAGCAATACCTGATGACACACATTTGCTTCCTCAGAAAGGGAGAACTCGAAATCAAATTCCTTCACCTTGCTAAAGCAAGAAATAAGTGATGGAATCGGTTGCGTGGAATCCATTTTATCATCCAAGAAGCATTTGCACATTGCCTCGTCCAGTAACTCCCTCAATTTGATAAATTCAGAATATGTTGAGCCCTTTTCAGCTAACCTTTGTGAACGGTCTATTATAAATGGAGCACATGCATCAAGGACTAAAGAAAACGCATATAGGCTCAATGTTCTCTTGGCAGTATTCAGGAATGGAATTGGGGTGTCATAGCCATTCGTAAGGCACACCAAAGAGCTTGAGAGAAATGCATTGGCACGTAACAGGTCACTTTGCGTCCATATTCGCATGTTTTTGATCAAAATGGCAAGCATCTGCGAGCACAGCGTTTCCTCAGAAAACATGCCAAGTGACTCTACAATTAGTCGGAAGCTATTTTTGAAGCAGATATCAACAATGACTTCTTCTTTTGTCAACAGCAAGATCGCCTCCTGTGCAAAAATACGGAAGGCGTTCGCCTTTTCTGCAGCTGCAATGTGTTCGCTCACATGCGCAAAATGCTGAAAAATGCTTAATTTGATTTTTGTATTGTTGCTTTCACGAAGCTTCTGAAACAAAACTGTCCAAACTGTCGAAGGCATATGGGAAGAGAACAAGGCTACTAAGACGCCTAACGGGTCGTGAATAGTGCTGTGCTGAGAGAGTTCCAAAATATCACATGCATCTCGAAGCTTTTTGGCGATAGAAGCAGGATCATTAGTAAGCTTTTGGCGTAGCAAACGGATATCTTTGAAACTGTTACAATCAAAATCTGCCATTTATCATACCTAATATGAAGCGTACTGGAAAATTAAATTTGTAACCTTGAATACTTGATGAAACRGTACTGCGATRGTGGATGCATCTTAAAAAATGTTACCTTTCAAAGCATTTCAAATGCACACAGCAACAGATATATTCAGGGRATCATTTCGCCTAAGGAATGCCTAGGAAGTCAAATCACGCAGCCAATCATTGCAAATATATTCATAGTGGCGCCATCCCC